>BPTQ01000008.1:322993060-323069216 GCA_019973895.1 Chrysanthemum seticuspe | reverse complement strand
AGAACTAGATATGAAAGTGAACAAAAAAAACACACACGCTCACAATTACCGTGAAAACTAACTAAATCCTCTCTAACATCGCCGCCGATTAAACCACCGAAAATGAGTGCCGATTAAACCACCGTTACACCGCCATTCAAACCACCACTACACCACCGTCTACTACCAAAATCACCACCACAATCAAAACAGTAACAAAGATAACCATTAAAAACCTAACAAATCAAAATTGATAAGTGTCACAAAATCGATCAATATGAATGAAGACGAAGCTGGAGTTGATGAAGTTCAGACAATTGGAAATGAGATTAATGAAGAAGACGAACTTTCCAGTTCAGATTACACATAAATATCGAGTAACTGTTCTTTTTAATAAATTTTTAGTGTTGAATTGTGAATTATTATGCGTTTGAAGTTATTGTCATTGTTTAAGTCTGGATATGTCACATGTGAAAGTATAGATCAAGAATTAGGTCTTGATTGTTATAGGCGAGTTAACTAGAGTTTGTTAATAGTATATAATATGAATGAATATGCGAAAATATAGACGATGAATGAAAATTTGATGATCAGAGATCAAAGTTTGTGTAAAGTAGAATTTAGCAGAGATTAAGTGTAGTTTTTGTATCTTCACACGTGAAGAATATCACCAAGGTATGAAGTTTTGACATTTTGATACAAGTATCTTCGCGCGTGAAAACTTTAGTAAGATTATTTTCGCGCGCGAAAATATAGGAGATACGTTTCTGCACGCGTGAAAAGTTTAGTAAGTAGTATGTGTTATTTTTCTTCGTGCGCAAAAATATAGGAGATTTTTTTCTTCGCACGTGAAAATATAAGAGATAATTTTTCTGCGCGCGTGAAAATGTTAGTAAGTATCTGATATTTTCTTCTCGCGTGATGTCAAGAAATTGCAACAATCTCGAGATAACTAGTGGGCGGTGTTCAAATGTGTGGTTAAATTGATATAGCTATTTGAAGTCCCAATAATCAGTTTTTAGTGATTGGATAAAAAATATTATGATAATGTTATCTAATTACTTAGAGTTAGGGAAAGGACTTTGATGAGTATGCTGAGGGAAGTGAGGAAGACACCATGGATTACTAGCTTTGAGAACCTCATTACTGATGCAAAATACAATTTTGGTATGTTCATTTGGGTCAGCAAGAAATGTAGCATCTAGTATCTTTTTTGTGCTATCCCTTTTTAGATAACTGAGTGATATGATAAAAGCTTAACTGGTTTATGGAGTGTCTATTTCTGTTTTATTAAACTAAATTTCAGTCGGGTATATAGAGTACTAGCTAACTGTAATACTAGAATTGTTTCATCTTGTCCACCTGTAATACTGGTCACATGTCTTCTAGCTCTAGTAGAAAATTAAATATTGCCGAAATTTGAGGGCATATAAGGAACCTAGTGCTTTAGGTGAGCTTCTGTCGTGCCAATGTCTCTTTATTTTAGGTTTATTTCTGGTCCATGAATACTCGATATGAACAAGCCTTGAACTTCTTTTGGAATTTGGAATGACTCGGTAATAAAGTCATTATTTTGTTGGCAACCCAGTTTAAGACTGTTAGTTTTAAACGTAAACCGCAGTTGTTCTAGTTCGATTTCATCATTTTTACTTTTAAGTATTCTTATGGTTCAGCTTCGTGTGGTCTTGGCACCTAGTTCATTACACTTGAATTTCAAAAATACCCGTCGTTGTAGATGCTACAGTTAAATCTCGTAGAACAAAAAGAATGAGGGCTTGCCTAAGGTCCATGGCAAGTAAATGCTCTCCTTTACGTTTTTGACTGATTGTGACTTTGGTTCGATCATTGTCCTTAGTTTTGACATGTCACTTTTAAACAGTACTGAGGAATCACACTTTCTTATCCCCCTAGTAATGTCGTCTGTTTAATTGCAACAAGACATATATGGTAAAAAATAAAACTCCAAAAGCTTTGAGTACATTATAGGTGTTGGAAAATCTAGCTAAGTGTATAGCCAAAAATATGTTTCACATATTTGAGTTGGCTTCTTGTGATATCCTAGGCTGAACGTCACATGTAACATCTCAGCTAAAATTTGTTTATTCATGAAATCACATTTATATAATTGTGGTTTGGTAAGTCTTGTAAACTGTAAAGAATAAACTGCTTACTACTCATGAAGACAAGTATTAAGTTCTTTAGTTTGTTTGCCACATTTCTAGACAACATAAAACGTCCTCCCTGTAGTACACTCCATATACTTAGCAGTAGGGGTGTTATTGGGTCGGGTTATCGGGTTTGTCGGGTCGGGTTGAGTCGGGTTTTGAATTTTTATAAAGTGACCCGCAACCCGACCCGATTAAGAATCGGGTTATCGGGTTCGGGTTGTTGTTGGGTCGGGTTATTTCGGGCCGGGTGATTCGGGTTTATCGGGTTACCATAATCCACATGAAAAGAGGTATAATTCCGAGAACAGCCTAACAATATTAGTGCTTGCCATAAATTGTTCTTCCAGTGGAAGCTTGTCCTTGAAGTGTTGTACCATGTGCTGAAAATTTGTATAGTACTAGTGATTGCCATAAATTGTTCTTCCATTGTTCAAATTATAACCACATCATCGATGTAGGCAAGTGAGAAACAGTACAAAATCATTTTTAAATTACAAAAATATAAGAACCTAGGTTTGCATCTTTCGAGTTTGTATTAAGTTGATAAAAAAAGTAACAGATGAGAACACTACGAAACTAAATCTGGTCTTTCAAAAGCAACTATCGCCAGGTTCTTTCTGCTATATATCTGTTATAAACATAATGCGGTCTACACATCCTAGAAATATATTCGACCTAACATTCAAGTTACTTAATTTGTTAACTTTTGTAATCCAAGAAACGTAATGCTATACACTCTAAGCTTTAATTGCCTATTCTGTCTGCTTTACGTCTCTTAGCGCCTTTGCCTTCATTTTGCTTTGTAAAGCTACAACACCAATGGATAACATAGCATAATTTAAACGACAAAAATGTTATATTATAAGAAACACACAATCAAAATAAATTCATAAATTCATAAGTTCTCTTGAATTTTTAGAGTTTCATATTATTTCGTTATAGTTTCGCAAACATTGTTATAAATCTTTACACATAAATGAATCTAATTAAATGGAAAACATCAGCTAATCAGATCATAAATGTATCAATTGAACCACATTATGCATGGTCATCCTCATATGTTTTTTACTTATATTTTTCTGCATTTTTACCAAATAGTTCTGAAACCTTTTATGAATTCATACTTATGGTTGATTCTTGATGATTCCTTGTAAACTGGGGGAAGTTATGTTGTTTGTTTTAGATTAGAGAACCGTGACTATGAGTATGTGATTGGCCCATCTCGGGCACATTACCATTGCTTGTAAATATCATAATTCGACCTTAGCCAGGTTTTCAAAGTTACTAGCATTATAACTTTTGGCTATAAGTGTAGCAAAAAGGCAGGAAGCCTAGTCACGAAACATGCGTTTAACGTTGGAAGACTTGGAGGTTACTATCTTTTGAATGTATCTATTATACAGTCATTTTGCCACCTCTGTCATATGTACTTGCAGTTGTGCTAATGGTGAATTGGTAACCTAAGTTTGTTTGTTTGTTTGTTTGTTTTTTTTTTTTTTTTTTTTTTTTTTCGCGCGTGAAAATTTTAGTAAGAGCATCCTCCGCGTGAAGAGAAAAAGTAAGAGTAAAGGTTAGTGGGGTTTATGGATCATTGATCAGTTACGTGTCTTTTTATTTTAGTCAATATGCAGTAGCTACTACTGGATCGGGTGATCAATATTTTTATTTCAGCATAAAATTATGGGAAGCATTATTTCAGTTTGTAAAAGATCGTGTGTCTTTGGCAATCATGTGTATTTTTCAGTGAAAAGAAGCTAATTGATCTATTAGATTTCGGTTTCAATATGTTATTGTGTTTGCTGAGCATTGTTTAGATCTGTACTAATATTACATGTTGTTTAGCAGTTACGTGTTATTGAGCCGAAATTCATGTGGTTTTGATACTTTTAAAGTAAGATTTATTTGTGTTTAGCGAAATGTAATATCACCAGTTTTAGAATACTTGTCTCATCATCATATACTTGTAGTCTTCATAAACGAAGGTTTTGTTACTTACTCTGGCTTCAAGCTGATAATTTTGGCTTCAAGCTGGTATTTATTAAGTATAATCTCTTCTCTATCATTGCTTTGCACCCTTTTATTATTTGCATACAAATTTTATATCCATTTACAGATATATACATGTAATATAACAATAGGCAATACAATACGAGTGGTAACAAGTTGCAGGTCAAAGACGTGGTTCTTGCATACGGTACCTCAGTTGTATCTGTATGAAGGTGGATTGCCACTAGCTTTAACAGGAAACTACAGGTAAGGAATGCTAATGTGTGCTCTGATTGTTACAGAATTTGTCATGAAGTTATTATCTGCAATATCGTATATCACTAAGAGTGATATCGGGAGTGCTGATCTAGTCAACTACCTTCTGATCAGTGAGTCTATTAATACGATTATGCACTTTGAGTTTGTTAAGAGTGATATCGGGAGTGCCGAAATGTTTCTTTTAATTTATCTGATCTTCTGTGGTTAGGTACTTACGTTTTAACTTTTCTGGTTCCAGATTTTTGAAAGCGATTGACAGGTTCAACGATTTGGTGGTGTCAGTATACGTGACAGCCGGTAATATCCTTCTTCTGATCAGTGAGTCTATTAATACGATTTGAAAGCGATTGACAGTTTCCTCTTTCCTAATTCTTATTTGGTTGATTTATCGCTTCCTAGTGAACCTCGTATTAATAGTTAGTTGAAATGTGAGTTGCAGCTTTGACGGTAAACGGATCATCTACTACAATGTGGCATACATGTCTGCCTGCAAATGACGGCCTGTTTTGGAATCCAAATACACGATTACATAAATTTAGGAGGGGTTGACACGTTATATATTTTGGGCATGGGAGCTAGTAGATAGGTCTCTTCCTTTCCATTTGCAGGAAAAATCTTATCAACTCTACTAAACTACTTGCAAAACAAAAGATAATTTTATTGAGTCTACAAGTCATTGACAAAACAAAGTATCATCACTTTTTATTTATTTGAGTTGTATGTGTATTACAGTGAGCCCTGTTCCCGCGACTTGTATAAAGGGTAAAGCAGTTATATAATGCGACGAGTTTGTGACTACGATTTTGTTACTAAGCTAGCTACTTTGTGATTTTGCATATGCTAATTTCTATTGTAATCTGCTGTTGAATTTGCATAGTAAGTAGTTACAAACTATTCTATGTGTCTGCATATATGTGGCAGACAAGGGGAAACAATAGATTTTAGCTAAATATGCATTTGTTTAAGGTTAATTTTTGAGGATAATTATTTGTATTTTATATAAGTTTTCAGCTCAATTGTGTTGTGTTGCCCAAATGGCGGAGCTTATTCCTAACGATATCTGTGAGAAAAGTTTTAAGATTGGATGTGAGGAATTTTTCCCTTTTTTCTTTTCTTATTTTTCGCGTCAAAAATGGGGTTACTGAGTTACTTGCAGGTCAAATTGTGTTATGGGTCATGGGTTGTTGATGCAGGAGTATGTCCGCTTTTCTAAATACCATGTTCTAATATTCTGGCCGAACTCAGTTGGGAATATTCTAATTCAATATATGTCCTACTGCCATGAAGTTGAAAAGTTTGTAGTTTATTAATAAGTGCTATTTTCTGAAGCAGAATGATTGATTGCTGTTTCTTTTAGTTTACATTGTTGTGTTTGTATGTAGTTTACTTTGTTGTGTTTGTATGTAGACTATTATCTTGGATTGAACTCTATCTTGTACTCACTTCTTGTTTTGATATATCAGCAGGGTACTTGGAGTGCAAGAGTTTGATGTTATTAAAGTAAAGGTAAAATGCAGATAAAAGACTGTAGCAATTTACCTATCCAACCTACCACCTCTAGTTTATGCATTTCTGGACAGCAATATATATTTTTGTCGTAAACATGGAAATTGGATCCACCATTATTATTTGTTATTAAAAGATTTTACGTGGAGAACTGTTGTCGCACATTTACAGGCGATAACAAGGTTTATTGACATCCTTACCTTATATGTATGGTCCATTTTAATTCCTCTTCATTTACGATCTACCAAGAAATATAGTGGTAGACAGGCCTGCATTTCAGTATATTATACATCTATTAATTGTACAAATGTACGTATATTTACTAGTGACGAAAGTTTATGTACGTGCATTTACTATAGTGTAGTAAGTCTATTCACACGTGAAGAAAAAATATATGATCATGTATAAATGTAAGTGTATTTAGTAATGAAGAAAGATTAATCACACGTGAATAAAAAAATTCTTCATGTGACCAAATATTTTCACATGTGACAAGGTTGCTCACGCATCTTAAAAGCTACAAGACATATGTCTTCACATATGAGGACATATGACTAAGTTACGGGACATATATTCACAAGTGACCAAGTGACCATGTTGTTCATCTTTAAAAACTACGAGACATATACTTTCACATGTGACCAAACTATGAGACGTATATTTTCACATGTAACCAAGTTGTTCATGTATCTTAAAAAGCTACGAGACATATATTTTCACATGTGACTAAGTTTTTTACGCATCTTAAAAATCTAAGACAAATATTTTCACATGTGACCAAGTAGTCAAGATATTCTTAAAAAGGTTCAATCATTGCTCATAATTTTCACATGCGAAGATATTCTTACAAAAATTAAATAATCGTCTAAAAAACATCAATATATCCTATTTTTGCACTTCTAGTATAAAAAATATGCTAGTAAGACCAATGATTCAATCCTTGCTCATAATTTTCACATGCGAAGATATTCTTACAAAAATTAAATAATCGTCTAAAAAACATCAATATATCCTATTTTTGCACTTCTAGTATAAAAAATATGCTAGTAAGACCAATGATTCAATCCTTGCTCATAATTTTCACATGTGAAGATATACTTACAAAACTTAAATATCGTCTATTAAACATCAATATCTCCTATTTTTGCACTTCTAGTATAAAAAATATGCTAGTAAGACCAATGATTCAATCCTTGCTCATAATTTTCACATGTGAAGATATACTTACAAAACTTAAATATCGTCTTTTAAACATCAATATCTCCTATTTTTTCACTTCTAGTATAAAAAATATGCTAGTAAGATCAAAGCTTCAATCTTTGCTCATAATTTTCACATGTGAAGATATTCTTACAAAAATTAAATAATCGTCTAAAAAACATCAATATATCCTATTTTTGCACCTCTAGTATAAAAATATGCTAGTAAGACCAATGATTCAATCCTTGCTCATAATTTTCACATGTGAAGATATACTTACAAAACTTAAATAATCGTATAGTAAACATCAATATCTCCTATTTTTGCACTTCTAGTATAAAAATATGCTAGTAAGATCAAAGTTTCAATCTTTGCTCATAATTATCACATGTGAAGATATTCTTACAAAACTTAAATAATCGTCTATTAAACATCAATATATCTTATTTTTGCACTTCTAGTATAAAAAATATGCTAGTAAGATCAAAGCTTCAATCCTTGCTCATAATTTTTCACATGTGAAGATATTCTTACAAAACTTAAATTAATCGTCTATTAAACATCAATATATACTATTTTTGCAATTCTAGTATAAAAAATATGCTAGTAAGACAAATGACTCAATACTTGTTCATAATTTTCACATGTGAAGATATACTTACAAAACTTAAATAATCATCTATTAAACATCAATATCTTCTATTTTGTACATGTGCTAGTAAGATTAAAGTTTCAATCCTTGCTCATAATTTTCACATGTGAAGATATTTTTACAAAACTTAAATAATCGTTTATTAAACATCAATATCTCCTATTTTTGCACTTTTATAACATCAAATATGTCACCTACATACATATTCCTAGCGAGTAACGATAATGTCAAAAGTCAGTTACTATTTACTATGCTAGCAATACACTATTGCGGCATGATGCGTCCATTGCGTCTGTTGCGAGCATCACACTACTGCGACCTGATGCGTTCGCATTAGGCTGCATCCTGGAACAACCTCGCATCAGGTTTCGCGTTGCGTTTTTTCAAACGCATCACTCTGATGCGCGATGCAAGCGCAACGATGCGCGCAATTTTAAACCATGCTTGCTTATAATTTTCACGTGCGATTATATTTTTACAAAACTTAAATAATCGTCGTCTAAAGATCAATATTTCCTATTTTTGCACTTCTAGTATAAAAAAATACGCTAGTAAGATCAAAGCTTCAATCCTTGCTCATAATCTTCACCTGCGAAGATATACTTATAGAACTTAAAGAATCATCTATTAAACATAAGTATCTCCTCTTTTTACACTTCTAGTATAAAAAAACACGCTAGTAAGATAAATGCTTTAATCTTTGATCATAATTTTCACAAGCAAAGATATCCTTATAATACTTAAATAATTGTTTATTTAAAATCAATATTTCATATTTTAACACTTCTAGTATCAAAAATATGTTAGTATGACAAAAGCTTCAATCCTTGCTCAGAATTTTCACGTGCGAAGATATTCTTGAAAAACTTAATTAACTGTCTTATAAACATCAATATTTTCTATTTTTGCACTTATAGTATAAAAAGTACACTAGTAAGATCCAAGCTTCAGTCATTGCTCATAATTTTCACGTGCGAAGATATTCTTACAAAACTTAAATAATCGTCTATTAAACATCAACATCTCCTATTTTTTGCACTTCAAGTATAAAAGAAGTAAACTAGCAAGATCAAAGCTTCAATCTTTGCTCATAATGTTCACATGTGAAGATATTCTTACAAAGCTTAAATAACCGTCTAATAAACATCAATATCTCCTACTTTTGCACTTCTAATATTAAAAGCACATTAGTTAGAACAAAGCTTCAATCCTTGTTAAAAAAACTTAAATAATTTTTACGCGCATATATATTAAAAAGTATACTAATTTTCACGCGCAAAAATATTGTTACAAAACTTAATAATCGTCTATTAAACATCAATACTCCTATTTTTTCACTTCTAGCTTAAATAAAATACTCTAGAAAGATCAAAGCTTCAATCATTATTCATCATTTTTACGCGCGAAGTATTCTTACAAAATTAAATAATCACAATAGAACTTTATTCACGCTCGAAGATATGCTTATGTGTAATGTAGGTGTATTTACTATAGAAGAAACTTTATTCACACCCGACAAAAAAGTATATGCTCATGTATATATGTACGGAAATCGCAATAGTTAAGTTTACTGTATTTATGGTTATGTACACAAGAAAATCTCATAAATTTACTTCGATCAAGTCAAGATTAAATCAGGAAATTTTGATATTGAGTGCTTTAATTAAACGAAATCTGAACATACAAAACAAACAAGTAAACATCACTTTTCGCTAATCAACATGACTAAATTTATTTGGCAGAAAATGCTATGCGAAAACTAGTTCTGTTACTTTAACCATTTGACTGATAATAAAACAAAACCATTTCAAGAGAATTTATTATTAGATGAGAGAAACAAGAACAAGTGACTATTAAACTATTGACTAATGTTGTGAGTCGAGAAAAGTGTGGACTTCCGCCACTGATGGAATGGCTGGAATTGCACCCTTTTTGGTGATGGGGATGGCTCCACAAGGACATGAGTATCTCGGTATTTCTTTCAACTTCGCTTCATCCTGCATTTCAGCATAATTACTTATCAGCATGAGATTTAGTTTAAAGGTAGTAATACGGGTTAGGCAGGAACGGGTTATTGGATTAGGAGGTCATAATACTTTCACAAAACATCAAAACATCTGGTTTAGTCACTCTACTTTTTTTTTATTTCTAAAAAGACTATCGTACTCACCAAATCATTTATTCTCGTAACTATAACTTTGAAAAAAATGCAATTGCATAAGTGAAAGTATGATTACCAGATTTTATAAATTCCATGTCAGAATTTTTCATGCCACGTTATTTCAGTTATATCCACCTCCCATGACAACATCTGATTATCTTGTAAGCCAACTTATGTTAATTCTCCTTTATTTATTTGTGTTCTTAGCTCATATATGAATAATATGATAACTTTGTCTCCTAAATATCTACTGAAAATGTGATAAGTTTAGCTTCAGTCTATTTTTGTTTGTGATACCCTCTTGAGAAGGGAGGATGTAATATCAAAATATAGCCAATTGTGAGTCTTTTTTTTTTTTTTTTTTCATTTATGTATGTTGTACAAGCATCCAGGAGTATAAAAAGATTTGAGTATATCTTTACATCTAAATATATTGCGCTAATATGCAGGCCCTGTATAGTCCAGGCATTGTAAAGGGAGTATGACTCTCATACTGTCCAACCGTGTCCTTGCTTGCATTACCCATTTTCTCACATTATATTTAGGCTTTTCATTTATAAACAAAAAGTGTGAAGATAATGAGAATAGGAAAATATACCTTCCCGCAATCTCTTGGAAAGTACTAGTAATGATGAAGTCAGTGTGATTCATGGCAATAAGATCGGCTGTGAATTGTGATGAAAAGTGATACTTTTCCTCAAAGTTCTTCCAGTATATATCTGAATTGGGGTACATGGTTTTCTCCAAGGCGTGGGCAATCGTACACTACAACCGCAGCAGACAATGTATTAGTACTTAATTTATCACCCAACTACGAATAAGTAACAATAACTAGTACTAGTAAGTATGGAAATGTCACGCTTAGGTAAACTAGTACTAGTTTACTTTGGAAAGTGATAACACGATCCTAACTGATATCCGGTAACCACCTAGTGGTATATTGTGTGCTATTGATTATCTTACCCTGCTGGGAGCTGCTAAACCACCAACAGTATAAAGACTGCTGTCTACAATAGCTAGGGGTATTCAATGTCAAATATATGATTATTGGTTTATATCACTATCGACCTTTTCTTTTCAGCAATACAATATAAACATGTGACTGACGTTTTTTGATATATCAAAAGGTTGGTTCTGAATGAAATTGTTTGCCAATATCAAAAGCATTATCCATAGTTTATAATCAAGTGTGTGGTTATCAGTACATGGTTCTTTTTCCGTGGCATGAAACTTGTTATAAATGGTTACACTTTACATGTTTACATAATTACATGGGAATATTAGACATGTAATAAGGTAAACAATCTGACTCGGCCAAAATGGTAAGTTTGAGTACCAAATTATATGCATCAGTTTAATTTAATTACTAATCAAATCAGTTGGCTATATACTAGATACTGATTAATCAAACAAGTCAATTTAAGCTGAACATGTAATTCAAATAGCTTATGACCAAATGGTGAACTTAGTGACCAAGAAATTTAAGCTACAAGATATCATATTTCAATGCTAAGATTGGAAGTTTGAAAATTAGTTGTCTGGGAGGGTATGCCGAGAGATAGCATGTTTTTGTGGCGATGGAAATGGGTTTGGGGGAGGGGTTCCTCTTTGCCTTGTCTTCTTGATGCTTTCCGGAAGACCACACCTTATCCTTGGCCCTTACATGTCTTGTTATAAATCAGATTACACCATCGTCATCACCGAGCACTGCCACACACTCATCTCCTCCCATCCAACCCCCAACAACGTCTGACTCATCACTGTCCCTAACGTCACTCACCACACTCTCCTGATACTGTAGCATTCTACATATTACCGTACAAAACGCAATGCAAACTCAGTTAGATCGATTTTTTGACAGTGTGGATGATCAGCTACGTGTGAAATATGTGATGCGGATGTTCTGGTAAGATCAGTGTTTGAAGTAGCAAATAAGAGGAAGATTCCGGTTGCAGCGTTCTGGTTTATGTCTGCGTTCATGTTTACGTTCGTGTATCATGCTGATTCTCTTCATCATTTCGTGCACGCTCAAACGTACGGACCAGGTGTGCGATTCTTTGTTTACATGATTACCATTTGATAATTGTTTAGATCGATCTTGATATACGCTAAGTTATTTTGTATTTTTGAAGGTGTGATTAATGCTAGTGTTATTGATATACAATGTTTACTGTGTTGAATGATGATTAACGATCAACGATCCTACATGATGTAAGAGATTTTATGTTTTGATAGTACTTATATCCTATGAATTATGATGACATTATGTGATACTTTCTGTTTAATTTTGATCTAGTTCGTTAATATAAAATCTTGATTATATATGTTTGTTAATATGAAAATCTAATCTGTGATCAATAGTTCCGAAGTATATTGATTAGTTTGCCTATTTTGATTTCAAAACAGGATTTGAATATAATACTAGATAAAGACAGCAGTAATGCATTCTATGTAGCGATATAGTGATACACCATACATATCAGTGTTACCAAAAACTTAGCAACCTCTTTAAAATAGAATCAGTATTTGAATGATGATACTTTTTATTTCATTCTGATCTAATTTGTTGACATGATGAAATTATAAACTTATGTTTGTTAATTTGAAAGTATATTGATTAGTTTGCCTGTTTTGCCTTCAAAACAGAATTTGAATCGGTTCCGAATATAATACAAAATCCAGAACGACAATAACACGTTTGAAAATCATGTTAACAAACACTTAGTTTTGGAAATCATCTAGACTTGTTTACTATGTATTGGTAGCTGGAAATAAAGTTAGTTATTACGGTTTCTGGACAGTGAAGATAACTGTTTTTCTGCTATTTGTAGGCACTATAGATATGTGTTATCACTTATCAGCGCAGAAAATTGTGCACAAACATTCCTGTCATTGTAGCTGCATTCATATTATTCTGCACTGCAGATTTTCTGTGCTGTCATAAATTCTATTTTTCAACACTTAGAAACCTCATTAAAATATTATTAGTATTTGAAGACATCGAGTAATGTTAATAAGAGTATAAACTAACCTATGTGATGCAAGATTTTTATGTATGCTCTTAGGAAGCGAAGAAATTGCTTATCACATACCTGTCATATCCCCAATCAGCTTGGCAGACCTTCCATGGACAAACCAGATATTCCATGAAGTTGCGCCTCATCTTAAATCATTGAGTGAAATAGCACAATCACTTCTATTATCCACCATCTCATGAGCTTGAAACAGATGCCATTGACGTAATCCTTGCTAAAGTTACAATACCTGTCTAAGTCATAGGCCCAAGCATACCTGATTTCCAACTCCAGACCAATGGCATCAGACGAAGCCAGTTACTTGTCATGGCTAGACTCCAAGCCTCAAAGATCTGTACTCTATGTTTTTTGGCAAGTCTTTTATTGGTTACCTATGATAAAATATGGTTTCGCCTGTAGCTCTGCTGTTACTTCTTTCGCCACATCCTAATAAGTTAATTAGCCCCGAAAAGCGCTATTAGTAACTAGAGTAAATCTTAATAAATAATCAATGAATATGCCAAGTTAAAAAAAGAGGATATTACCTCGGTGAAAGTCTCAATGTATAGCCAGACCTCAAAAACGAGAGACCCATTTACGGAGAATACCCTTTTTTCACATATGAGAGTTCTCTGATCCAAAGACTTTATCCATGGCTTCTGCAATCATATTTCCCACTTCGGGGTTGTTCCCTGCACTCCCTGCCGCCACATCAGCTAACTCGCTATCTTCGACCTGCAAATATTTTACACATAATGTAAATATCGATAATATTGATCAAAAATGTAAAATAATGATATATCACAAAAATGATAAAGAGAATAATTAAGCTTATTTGGGTTATAAGCTTAGATAAAATTATTTTCTCCATTTCATTTTATATCCGTTCTTCATCTCATATAATCAACCACAACCGGTGTTTTACAACGTTTTGATCCATTTTTCGTATTTCTTCACATGTGAAGATATCCGATACCTTATTTCTTCACATGTGAGGGTATTTGATACCTTATTTAAAGCCTCTCAAATTTCAATACCTTATTTCAAGCCATCGACACAAATCAAGTTTTAAGCAAATCTCTTCACACGTGAGGATATTCGATACCTTATTTCTTCACATGTGAAGATATTCGATACAATATTTCTTCACATGTGAAGATATTCGATACCATATCCGATACTTTATTTCTCCACATGTGAGGCTATTCAATACCATATCCGATACCTTAATTCTTGACATGTGAAGATATTCGATATAATATTTCTTCACATGTGAAGATATTCGATACCATATCTAATATCTTATTTCTTCACATGTGAGGGTATTTGATACCTTATTTAAAGCTTCTCAAATCTCAATACCTTATTTTAAGCCATCAACACAAATCAATTATAAGCAATCTACTATTCTATTGAACTTTAGAAATGGCATATATAATTTCATATTTGCTATATCACATAACTAATAATTGGTGCCGATTAAAAACATCAACCTATATTCATATGTGAAAACAACTAGCATTTCATCAAACACGTACTATACATTGACAAACCACCGGTAAAAGACATGTTCATCTTTCATTTTCTTCAAGTTTTGGTAATCATCTAAATTATTCATGAACACAACTAATAACTAAAATCAAACACATAAACCATAGGAAAAAATCTATCTATAATCACTGAATCAAAAATAAATACATATGAATCAAAGCTTAATTCAGAATTACTCAATACCTATAATAATGATGATGATGATTAAATAAGAATATTACTTAAAATAAGAAGGAATAAGAACTATAACCGCAAATTTGAGATGCACCGACCTAAATTAGATGCATCCCTATATTCTTAGATGCATTATAACGCACCATAGTATATTTTCTAGCATTTAATCAGATGCATATACGTATATTAGATGCATCTCATGATTTCTCTTGTTTTTTGTTCCTCTGCGCGTGCCAAAATCATGAAAATTAATTTGAACCATCTATACATCAAATTAATTTTCAAAACTCAAGAAGTTGCATCTATATGAATAGAAATGCATCTAATGCAAGTCGTTCCATGTCAAATGCGTGGTTTTGGTCACTTCTCACCACTTCTTATTTTAATTTACTTCTTACTGGATCCCTACTCTATATATATATATATATATATATATATATATATATATATATATATATATATATATATAGAGAGAGAGAGAGAGAGAGAGTTAGGATCAAATAAGAAGATTACTTAAAATAAGAAGGAATAAGAAGAACTATAACCGCAAATCCGAGATGCACCGACCTAAATTAGATACATTTTTATAATCTTAGATGCATTATAACGCACCATAATGTGTTTTCTAGCTTTTAATCAGATGCGTATACGTATATTAGATGCATTTCATGATTTCTCTTGTTTTTTGTTCCTCTGCACGTGCCGAAATCATGAAAATGAATTTGCACCATCTATACATCAAATTAACTTTCGAAACTCAAGATGTTGCATCTATATGAATAGAAATGCATCTAATGCAAGTCGTTGCATATCAAATGCGTGGTTTTGGTCACTTCTCACCACTTCTTATTTTAATTTACTTCTCACTGTATCCCTACTCTATATATATATATATATATATATATATATATATATATATATATATATATATATATATATATGAAAATACTAATAAAACTATGCAAAATAAATAATAAATGGCTTTTATACCAAAACCTCGATAACAAGACTTGTCTTGTTATTCATTATTTTAAATGGGAATTAACGACTAAAAACGGAAAGGTTTTCTAATTAATGAGTATATAATGTTTCGAGTGCACGTTTATCGAAATGTACCATTTATGAGCATTTAATACCATTTTCAAGTATTTAATTCTATTTACGTCTTGTGCATGGGTTACGGATGACCTAATATTAATAGCGTCGATCCACGTGGATAGCAGACTTATTAGATTGATGAATCTATGATAACATTAAATAGTCCTGATATTCTAAGCATTAATTTCCCCCTTTATCATCACATTATGAGTAAAATGCTAGTGAAAACATCCTTATTCCTTATTATTTCATTTCAGGACCTATTTTATGCAAGGAAGTAGTAATTGGACATTTTCAAGCCTAAAGGATGAGTTGTCTCTCAACTACGGCGTAACCAAGTGATGAAGTTACGGCGTAACAATGATTATGAAGATTACGGCGTAACCATGGAATATAATTATGCCGTAACATGTTACTGAACATTATGCAGCCTACTTGACAAGAGATACGGCGTAACCCTTAGCTCAGGTTACGCCGTAACAACGGATAAACATCAAAATTATGAAGACTACGGCGTAACCATCAGCTCAGGTTACGCCGTAATGAAGAAATACATATGATTTACAAAGGCTACGGCGTAACCCCCAGCTCAAGTTACACCGTAACCATGGATAAGCACAAGAATTGAAGAGTTACGGTGTAACTACTTAATATATTGTTACGCCGTAACTAGTATCGGAGCCTATAAATAGTCGAAGATTTCACAAGTTTTAATCATCTCTCCTTTCCCAAACCTTCTAAGGTTTGGGGAGATCAAACACAGAAGAAGAAGCATGGCTTAGGAGCATCAAATAACGAAGTTCTCGTCTACGATTTCCATTGTATTCGAGTTTGAATTCCTTTTATATTTTTCTAGGACTTATACTATGAATTCATGTTATTAATTGAAGTTTTCATTTTTGTTATTGATATTTTATTTAATTCTTTATAGAAATTTACTAGTCTTATCATAGATCCCTAGTCTTGATAATATTGTAAGCTTGGTAGTATCTAAAGGGCTGGGAGATATGACCAACTGACCCCAGTCTAATAGATTGCGAAGTATGGGAGGAATTGGCCATAGTACAACCACTCTTCGTGTGTGAACTGACCAAATGATCACCTATCAAGTGGAGGTATTTAAGAGGTAAGGGGAAATCTAAGTTCTTAACGGCCAGGTTTCCACAGACTAGATCTAGTAGATTTGGCACTTAATGACTGCTATTAGGTTGCAGAATGATCCCGGGTGACCTATTCATCTTGGTGAGGAATCTAAGAACCATAGGCCATGACGAATTGACCAAAGGAGTCTGGTGATAGTTAACCACTATATTGAACATTTACATCGAGAATCAATTCATATTTATATTCTTAGTTAAGCTTCGTTTATCTATCTCTTTACCCTAAATTTCTGGTGTATGTGTGAATGGAATAATAGCATGTAGATGAATTATCACAATCTTATCACACCAATATATTATCAATATCATTTCTAATCATTTTAGTTCTTTCAAGGTCACAACTCTCTTGGGACGATACTCGGATTTACCTAAGGCTTTACTACATCTGATCTGGTTCTCTGCCCGTTAGTATGTGTTTATCCTAAGTTATCTAAGTTTTATAAATATTAAAAGCAGGATGAAATAGCACATCAGCTTTTTGGCGCCGCTGCCGGGGAGCAGTTAATGGAAGATCTAAGGTATATCATATTTTCCTAAATAAGAGATTTGAGCAATTCCAAACCAAGGTACGTATTTCAATCTCTCGTATTGCAGTATTACACATTTATTCTCCGATGCTATTAGTTACGGCGTAATTTCTGTTACTAGTTACGACGTAACCACTAAATAATTTTTAAAATTTATAAAAATTTTAACGCAAAATATATATATATATATATATATATATATATATATATATATATATATATATATATATATATATATATATATATATATATATATATATATATATATATATATATATATATATATATATATAATATAAAATATAATTATTTTACGGCGTAATCTATTTTAGGATTACGACGCAACCATTTTGCAATAATAAAAATTATTAATCTGAAAATTTAGTTATGGCGTAACTATTATCATAATTACGCCGTAACCTCCTGGCAGTGTAAAACCTTATACGGATGAAAAACTAGGTTTTACATAAACACTTTTCACCGCCTATCAAAACAGTAAAATATTCTCTCAAAAATTTTCCGTCAAGATTTCTTCATTCCATAATTCAAACCATGGCTGGTAAGATATATTACTACTCTTTTTGATTCGTTTCTTTCGATTATTCAATTAGGGTTTATATTTTAATATTTTGGGGATCTTGCTAATTTGATTATTTTATTGCTTTTGGTTTGATTAATTCATAATTTTGATGAATTCTCCATGTTATTTAGATTCGTGTCCTATCATTATGGGTAGTTTGGGATGTTTTGACTTAATTTAAAAGGGTTTTGGGTCAAACACAAACCTAGTGGTTTAGGCGCGGTCCCTCAGCACTAATAGGTTAAAAAATTATTTATACTTTTTACCACTTGGAAAAAATTGATGGTTTCGGCGTAATCTATTGCTAAATATGACCATCTGTTGTGTTGAGTTTCTGGGGAAGGATACGGTGTAACCTGGGGATAAGTTACGCCGTAGCTCTTTGAGTAATTTAATTACGGCATAACCTTTGGGTTAAGTTACGCCGTAACTGTTCGAGTAATCTAATTACTGCGTAACCTGTAATGTTGGTTACGCCGTAACTAGTACATCAGTAGGGTTTGCATTTAACTGTTATCTGTTTTCTTTGCAGGCGCAAACCCCATTCCCAAACCCGCTGAGTGGGTTAGGTTTCTAACATTCCAAGATGAAGGAATTAGGCAACAATGTCTTGATGAGTACGAGAAGTTGAGGAGGAAAGACATTAGTCAACCTGAAGCCTTGGATTTCGAGGCATTTGATAGTATGGCCAATGGGGCTGCTGGAAGGAAGTTGAGGAAATTTTGCAAGATAAAGTACACATGTTCGCAGGGGGAGTTCACTTGCAATGCTTGGATAAGGCTTTTTAGGATCACCGAGCCGGTTATTCCGGAATATGTTCGTGAGTTTCTTGCTAGTGTTGAGTTCCAAAATGAGATAGAGGATGATAATGTGGATTCGTTGTTTTTCCAATTGGGGGTGTGAGAAGGCGTTTGACTTTGAAGCAATTTACTGAGAGAATGGGCTGGTATACATGGGACGAAATGGAGTCTGAAGCCATCCAAATGTTTTACAAAACTTGTTGGAGGCATAGGACTGAAACTCATGATACTGCCGCCTATTTCAACCGGATTTTTGTTATGGATGGTTACGATTCGAAGCACCCACCAACCTACACAATGGTAAGGAACCCCATTCTCCGTTTGGTGCACCGACTCCTTGCTTGCTCTATTCGGGCAAGGCACTTTGCTAAGGAGAAAATGACCATGGACGATTTGTACCTCATGGAAGGGATGGACGGGGGAAATCACATCGATGTCCCCCACTATTTGGTGAGGTTCATGGGCGGTGGTGCTAAGGGGTTTATAGCGAGGAGCCCAATTCAGGGGGCTCATTTCATTGGGAGGTTGGCAAGGAGCTATGGTTTGATGACTGATGCAGCGTTGGCTTGGATATCCCCGTGGAAGAGAGACTAACTTGATTCGGTTGAATAAGCTAGTTGAGTTCGAGATTTGCACCGAAGATGTGTACGGAGTGATTGGGTTAGCTGGTAATGCTCCGAGGAGAGAAGTCGGGGAAGGTAGTGGTGCTGGTGGTGCCCAAGAGGATGTTGAGGAACGTGTGCCTAGGGGTCGAAGAAGGGCACACGTTAATGTGGGGGATAAGTTACATATGATCGATGAGTGGATCGAGGGGATGGCTACCCACTTCAACGAGGAAATTGATAGCCTCGGGGTGGGTTTATTTGGTCTAAGTAACCAATTTGAGGGTTTTGCAGGTACAATGGATCAAGTGCAGCAACTCCAGCAGGATTTCTTCAACTAGAGTGCAGATTGTATAAGCCAAATGCTCCAGAGCATGCACTTGAGCCACCTTAGATGGCATAGACCGGGGTATGTGTACCAGCCCGACATCCCCGACATTGGCGTCCAAGGAGGATTGGCATTCATGCAGACCGAGCCCACTCCTGGCAGCACTACAAGCACCCCGTTCGACCCAACTCAGTTTCACTCCATGGATCACGATCTTCACAGGGATGATTGATTCCCCTGTGTGTTGGAACAATTTAAAACAATTTCAAACATATGTCTGTAATAACTGAATAATTAGGATATTTGTATGCTTGATAATCGATTGTACCCATGGGTACAAAATTTTCCATGTATTTTGTGCAGGTTCTGGTTTTGTGATGCGAATTACGGCGTAACCCTTTGGGTCAGTTACGCCGTAACCTGTGAAGCAGTAGGAAAGTTTTTTTGGCAACATAATAGTTAAGGCGTAGTCAACGGTTATGATACGCATTAGCAACCTCGTGACCCACCTTCAACCTTTAGTGAGATATCTTGGGCAAGCATTTGAGAGGGGAGTTTATTTCTTTCTCGGTTATTTTTCATTTCTATTTTATTTTTCCTTTTTCGTACAAATGGGACTTTGTACACTTCAAGTGGGGGATAGGAATAGAAATGAAGTGTATGATTACTTAGCCTACTTGCCCTAATTTTCTAGTTGGTTTTTAAAATTTTAAGCTCATTTGAAATTTTTTTGACATATTTTTAACCAATATAGAATTACATATAGCCGAGCACATTATACCCTTATTGTCATTGGTGAGATTTAGCCTTTCCGTTTTCCTCATTTTACCCAAATCTACCAAATATTGAGTGTGCCGATAGTACTGTAAACTTTAGAACTTTGCTTTTACATCACTTCGAGACCATAGACGAGTAGTGTATCAAGTTAGCTTGGTGCATTTGAAAAAGGCGATTTGAAAAAAGTAAATGTTTTAGGATTAAACCCAAATAGCCCATATGTGTTTACTTGTGTGTGTTTTTCGATTAGTCACATTGACTTTTCGACCTCCGTGTTAACGCTTTTTGTTGCACTCTTCTTTAGTGCAAGATACCCCTAGTTACACCTTTTTGAGCCTATCCTTTCATTTTCTAACCCTTATTTTCGTTACACCCTTACACCTTAGCCTACCGTGTAGTCTTATCTTTTATCTTGAAGTCATTGTTCGCCCTAGTTCGAGGTTTGAATAAAAGTTTCGGAAGGCGTACCAAATCAGCTACATCTTATTCAAGATTATTGAATTCCCCCAAAATTATCTCCTTATGCTCAGCTCAAGTGGGGGGATATATTATTTGTGATTGTTTAAATATATATATATATATATATATATATATATATATATATATATATATATTGCGTGGCTGTCCCTTTTGATGAAAGTGCGGTAAATTATAAGCACTGTATGAATAAAAGAAGTTGGCATTGAGAATAAACTTCTCATTCGAAGGTTGGAAGATAGTTCAAGAAAGAAAAATGGTGTATTCCCGTGACGTATAATTTCGTACCATAAAGAGGGAACCTCGAATGAACGGTGGGGATTTGGAAACTCGGTTTTAAGCTAAGACTATTTGTTTTCTTTTTCTTTTCACCCATTAAAATATCCCATGCCTTACCTTACCCTTTTTGTCGTGAAACGTGTCTAGGTGATGCAGCGAGCAATCCTTGATGTCTTGGCCATGGATTTGGTCATGTATCATTGAGTTTGTCCACTTCGCCGTGACATGTTAGTAATGACACTACCCCAAAGCCTTTAAATCACTATCACCCAACATTGCTTTCTAAAATTTGTCTTAACCTAAGCTCTAGTGGTGGAGTTGTGTGTAATTGCCAATCTTATGATAGAATACTTGCTATGACCGTGCAATTGAGTAATCACACCGAAATTAACACTTAGATTAGGATGAGTGTGAGAGTGTTTTCGTTCCCATTTCGTGAGGTGTTTGGCTCTTATAAATATTCTAGTATGGAATCTACTTAACTGCGCATTCCTTTGGGATGTATCTTTTGCAGTCTAAATTGATCTACTTGAGGGCAAGTAGAGTTCAAGTGGAGGGATATTTGATAACATCAAATAGTCCTGATATTCTAAGCATTAATTTCCCTCTTTATCATCATATTATGAGTAAAATGCTAGTGAAAACAACTTATTCCTTATTATTTCATTTCAGGACCTATTTTATGCAAGGAAGCAGTAATTGGACATTTTCAAACCCAAAGGACGAGTTGTCTCTCAACTACGGCATAACCAAGTGATGAAGTTACGGCGTAACAATGATTATGAAGATTACGGCGTAACCATGGAATATAATTACGCCGTAACATGTTACTGAACATTATGCAGCCTACTTGACAAGAGATACGGCGTAACCCTCAGCTCAGGCTACGCCGTAACAACGGATAAACATCAAAATTACGAAGACTACGGCATAACCATCAGCTCAGGTTACGCCGTAATGAAGAAATACATATGATTTACAAAGGCTACGACGTAACCCCTAGCTCAGGTTACGCCGTAACCATGGATAAGCACAAGAATTGAAGAGTTACGGCGTAACTACTTAATAAATGTTACGCTGTAACTAGTATCGGAGCCTATAAATCGTCGAAGATTTCACCAGTTTTAATCATCTCTCCTTTCCCAAATCTTCTAGGGTTTGGGGAGATCAAACACAGAAGAAGAAGCATGGCTTAGGAGCATCAAATAACGAAGTTCTCGTCTACGATTTCCATTGTATTCGAGTTTGAATTCCTTTTATATTTTTCTAGGACTTATACTATGAATTCATGTTATTAATTGAAGTTTTCATTTTTGTTCTTGATATTTATTTAATTCTTTATAGACATTGACTAGTCTTATCATAGATCGCTAGTCTTGATAATATTGTAAGCTTGGTAGTATCTAAAGGGATGGGAGATATGACCAACTGACCCCAGTCTAATAGATTGCGTAGTATGGGAGGAATTGGCCATAGTACAACCACTCTTCGTGTGCGAACTGACCAAATGATCACCTATCAAGTGAAGGCATTTAAGAGGTTAGGGGAAATCTATGTTCTTAACGGTCGGGTTTCCATAGACTAGATCTAGTAGATTTGGCACTTAATGACTGCTATTAGGTTGCCGAATGATCCCGGGTGACCTGTTCATCTTGGTAAGGAATCTAAGTGATGCCATGACGAATTGACCAAAGGAGTCTGGTGATAATTAACCACTATATTGAACCTTTATATCAAGAATTAATTCATATTTGTATACTTAGTTAAGCTTCGTTTATCTATCTCTTTACCCTAAATTTCTGGTGTCTGTGTGAATGGAATAATAACATGTAGATGAATTATCACAATCTTATCACACCAATATATTATCAATATCATTTCTAATCATCTTAGTTCTTTCAAGGTCACAGCTTTCTTGGGACGATACTCGGATTTACCTAAGGCTTTACTACATCTGATTGGGTTCTCTGCCCGTTAGTATGTGTTTATCCTAAGTTATCTAACTTTTATAAATATTAAAAGCAGGATGAAATAGCACATCAATATAATAAGAGCCCGCTAGGTATGTAGGATAACATTATTAATGGGTGAATTATCCTTATGACTCGTTAGGATGCGACCGGTTTATGGGATAATAAGCGACACGAATAAATAATTGGGTTTATCGAGTTGACGAATTCGATAAGGTCTACTATTTATTCCGAAACTTATTGGACTATGCAGCTTATCACTTAGACACCTTATTGTGTTGCATTGAGTCACATTGTGGTTATTTGAGTGCATTCATGATATCATGTTGAGTCGATACACACACATGACGATACCAAACGCTAGGACTAAACGGTGAAACAAGATATTTTTGGAGATAAAGAAAAGGAATACATTGGGGTAGATAACGTTGATTTCGGGAAAAATATATTAAAATTGGTTTATATTAATAGGTTGTGTCGAGTCAGTAGTTGGTGAGCCGTATTCTTGCTAGTGTTTATTTGTGCGTTTCTTGCTTGAAGTGAGTTTCATATCCCCACTTTTATCCATGATTTTAACTAATTTGGGGTGAGAATCATGCTACTCTTTTTGGACCTTTTAAACTATTTTGATTTGCTTATGTGCTTGACTGTTTAGATAGATATGTGGTAGCTGTTGCCTTAGTCTAGGGTAGCAATCTTAATTGCTATGACACTTGCCTAGCTAAGTATAGACTTCTACCTCGACCTAGTCTAGAGTAGCAATTGTTCTAGACTTTGCTACGACTGCGCTGGCTAGTGTCGCTTAAGGCCCTACTATGATGTCGGATATGTTATTGATGATATTGTTGATTGTGATATTGGTATGAGATTGAGGTGATATTGTGTATCTATCTTAGGTCTCGCATAGCAAATAAAATCCTACGGGTCCACTATTTAAACTTGAATTTAAACCTATGAACTCACCAGCGTTAGCTGACCTTTTAACATGTTTTTCTCAGGTATTTAAGTTATGTTTGGAATGCTTGTTTTGTGGAAGCTTGGCAAGGAGGCATGGTTGAAGGATCATAATTAAACTCTGATAATATTACTCGGACCTATTCTATAAATCATATTGAGCCTTATATTTAACTCTTTTGGGATGATTGTATTGGATAATTAAATTTGGGATTGGTTTTTGAGTTATAAATGACTATCTTGTTTGCTATACTTGTGTGATGTACCAATCCATGTAACACCCCGAAAACTTGATTAAGTCTTCCGTTGTACCGAGATTTTGGGATGTTACACATAACATCTTCGTCACCTTAGGATAACTAATTAAACAAGTTGTAAAATTGTTTTTTTTTTTTTTTTTTTTTTTTTTTGTTAGTCAATCACAACTACTTGCCTCATCAAGCAATTATCTTGCTTTGATCGAGAAGAGCTACATGACTTCAATGATGAAGTTCATTATATGCTAATCACCATCCGTAATGACTATACTTAGTTCATTACCTTCATTAAACCAAAACAACCTTCTAAACAATTCACTTTCTTAAGGATGCATATACATGTGTTTCTTACTCTTCAAATACCAACACATAGGTAAACATCTCTTAGCTAAAACCATCACACAAAACCGTACTTGCTTCAAGCCTTTCTATATCCAACACTTACTCTTCTAAACACAACTTCTTCATCTCCACAAACAACAACTCCACCTTCCAAATCCAAATGAAGTCTAGGATTGTCTTGAACTAGCACCTCACAACTCTATTGTCTTGAACACTATCATGTACTCTCTTTTTTTCTTGACACATACCTTGCGCGCCATTGTTAATAGAAACAGTTTACTAATATAGATCGTAAATCTGTTTTGAGAAATTTGAATAGCGCTTGTTAAGTTTGATAAACCTTTGTGTTATTTGTAAGCTCGATCTCATTTGATTGCTTATGTGCTAATCTTACATGCTCTCATTGCGATGCTAGACTTGTATACATGTATGCTTGCTGTAGAAATCATGAGTTTCAAAATTCGATACATAGAACAATATGTTGCAACCTTTCTGTTAAGGAAATCTGTCTCAGATGCCGGATCCCTTGGCTATAACTAGTCGGATCCCTCAAGGGAAGGATCCGTGGGATCCGGGTGGACAGAAGTTCCTTTTTAGCTTCCTTGCATCAATCCAACCTTCCAGACCTTATTGAACTAGTTAAACATGCTACATTAGGATCACTTAAACTTTCCTTAGGCTCATTTGATCTCACATTCACTCATGGATGACTTAGGATCACATTCAAGGTGTTTTTGATTTATCATTAATTCAAAACTCACCATCTTTCAAATCTAATGTTTACACATTGTTTCTATCATCTCAAAACACCCAGTTTGATATTTCTCTCAATTCTGACAAATTGATTTTAGTCATCTTTACCTTAAAATGCTCTAAAAACTAGTTTTTTTTTTATTTCTTGTGATTTTTAAGGAATTTTCTAAATTTTTCTTTGATCACCATATGGTTTCTATAACCATTTGCCATCCTCAAAACTCTTAGTGTCATCCTTGATCACTCATTAGTGTTCATAAAAACTCCATTTCTTTTCATAAAAGTCATCATTAGCTATCCTTACTCATTATGTTTGGTCATTTAAGTCTTATACCATTTAAGATACCTTAGTAGACCAAATCACTCAAGATATATAGGTGTTAGACCTTGCTAGAACCCAATCACCCTTTTTCTTGGCTTCTAAGAGCCGGATCCCTAGCTTAAAGCTAGCCGCATCGCTCAAGGGAGGGATCCGTGAGAACCGGTTGCACAGAAGGCTTAATCTCACTTGATATAATCATTTCAAACTGTCCTTGTTAATCTAAAACACTCCAAATTATCTTAAATGACTCATTAGATCAGAACAACACTATACTTGACTCTTGTGCATGCAAATCATTGCAAATTAAAGGATTTTAGTGGTTTAGGATCTAATTCACCAAAAAAAAATCTAAACTTTGGGACTTAATTTTCATCCCATTTTTGCAAAGAGCGTCGTCCCAAATGAAAAAGGGCACGACTAATCGTCCCATTTTGGTAGTCATTAAATTCTTGTCACAAAAAAATGGGACGACAATAACATTGTATCTTTGGGACGACACAGGGTTGGCCCCCACGAGTCGTTCAACGAGAAAATAAGAAACGGGACGACAAAGCTTTTGCAAAAAGGGACGAGATAATTGTCCCATTTTTTTTTATTACCTCGAATACTTTTAACAAAATAAGAAAAATGTTTTTTTTAAATGGGACGATGGATAAAAAATATTTGGGACGAGATTATCGTCGCAAAGTGAAAATACGTGGCAGTCAAAATAAATATGGGACGACGTACGTGGCAGTCAGTCAAAATGGTACAACATGTTTTTTTTATATTTGGGATGACATTATCGTCCCTATATTTTCTGGGTGGCAAAAAAATTGCAGCAAGCATGCATAATTTTCAGATTTTTTCCGGAAAAAATCTACCAAAACAAATATATAACCTGTAATCAATCACAATCCACAAAACCAATTCGACAATATGATACAATACCAAATTACTAAACGGATCCAATATCATTCCACAAATTCACGATACCATTCGACAAATACGATACAAATTAAACTAACAAGTCACAAACTTACTAATTAACATGTCTCAAATTAAGCTAACAAGTCATAAAGTTAACACAAATAAAAAGATACTATATCCCTAAGCCTACTCGTCGTACGAACCATCGTCCGACTCCCTGCCCGACTCCGAATCCGGCTCATTATCACCATCATTATTATTATCATAATTATCAGGAATGTGGCTCATATGGGGATTATTTGGTAAGATGTATTTGTTAAGGTTGGCGGGCGACATTGAAAAATTTGAACTAGAACCCGGGCATGTAGTAGAGTTAGAAGTAAAAGGACGATAACAATTGCTAAATGGGTCGGGAAAGGGAGTAATATGGCCAGGAATGGGGGAATGGGAGGAATAAAGCCTCGAAAGGGAGGTTGGAGAGCAACAGGGCTGGGTACAAGAAAAGGGCCGGGAAAGGGAGCAGAATTAGGTGGGGAAAAGGGAACGGGAAATGGATTAATGGCCTCTTGGTTGTAGTGGCTAAAAAACTGACCAAGATATGATTTAAATGTACTAACTCTAGAATAAGTTGCGTTAGCCTGTTCCTTAGCCACGTTAGCCTATTGCTCAGCCACAAGAGCCCGTTGTTGCGCCTCCTGAGCTTGCTTCCTCAGAAATTCTTTCTCTTGCTCCTCACGCCTTAACACCTCCGTGATATGCTCCTGAGTAACATAATCTTGTCCAAACGGCCGATGTGTGGACCTGTGACAAGTCGAGCCACTACCCGGTAACCTCCTGCCCCTGCCCGGCATATTCTACCGGTTATCACTCGAACTACTTGCTCCAAGATTTTGTCATCGGTCATGAACGAGATGACACCGCCTTTAACTTGATCTTGAAGGGACCTCATCTCCAGCTGTGTAAGTTAAAAAAAGTGTGTTAAAAACAAGTAAGTTAAAAAAAAAGTAACTTAATCTTAATGACGTATGTTAATAGTTAAATTACTTACATAAGCCACTTCGTTAACACTGTTTGTAAAGGTACCCTTTTTTGAATGACCTTTCCTCCAGGTTTCAATAAGGTCTTCATTTCTCCCGTCATTCCTAACCCGCTATACATACAATGTAAAATAAATTAATAATGAGCTATATATAAACAATATAAACACCTTTAAAATTCACAAAAATTATAATGAGTCTTACATAATCGTTTCTTCCTTGAACGAACGATTGTCTCCCTTGGTGAGTTATTATCTTGTTTTTTTCTCGGTTCTCAGCATTTTTAGCACATCTTTCCATTCGTTCCGGGACGGACCACCAGTCGACCAACTCCTCCCATTCCTGTTGGCTTTTGTTGTGCCACACTTTCGGCGGCGGTGGTTGTTCCATTGCCGCCGCGGGTGTCTCATGAGTATCAAAAAATTTAGTCTTGATCCTCTTTTTGTGTTTGCGATATAGTAACCGCATCTGAAGTCGCAGCCCAAGAGTTACCCTTTCCCCCACTGTATACTCATTCGACCCAACTTTCACTCGGGAAGGGTTATTTAACCAAGGCGCCATGTTAAAATAGAACTACAAATAAATAAACGCATTTAAATAAAAACACAATTTAAATATAACACGCATATCTAAACGGTCAATAACAATAAGAAGAGAAATAAAATAAACAATTAATACCTCAAGTGCGGGCATTATATGCGCTTTATACGGAGCTGGAATTTCTTCCCAGTCGCAAGCAAGGGGAAGTGGCCTGACTTGTTCCCCGATAAGACTATTCAACTGCGGTGCATAAGTGCCTACAGCTGAGAAGGTACCTTGATCGTCAGAATAAAAGCCAGTCGGCAAAGGGCGATTATCATTCTCTTTACGCGCCCTCTTTAAGGCCCGATTTGTCATCTCACCAGTGATCATTGAACCTACAAATATAAGTTATTGAGTCGTGAAAATACAAGTAAAAAAATCCAGTTTTATAAATAAATAAAAAAATAACAATTTCTTACCTTGGCAATGGCCTGGTATCCGTGTGGGCTGTCTAGGTGGATCACCACCAGCATCCCCGCCGTGTGATCTGGGAGCTACAAACGCCATCTGTAAAATTACAAGTACAAGAACACACAATTTCGTGCACCAATTAATAATAATACACACATTCATATAAGTATACACATTTAAACATACCATAACAATTTCATTCAAATAAAAGTTACAAGTTCAAACATATAGTAACAATTTAATTCAATTTACAATTTAAGCGCAATTGTCATAATCAGAATCATCACTAGATAAAATTTCTTCAACAACAATAGTGGGGTTCACTTCATCATCATCAGACACGTCAGCATCATCATCATCAAGGACATGAGCAACGACATCGTCCCTTTCTGTTTTTTTTTTTAAATTTTCTTTATCTTATGTATATTAAAATGTATTTAAATTATTTAATTAATACTAAATAAATAAAAAATTATTTAAATTAGTTATAAATTATTTAAATTAGTTATAAAATTTTTAAATAAATTAAAAATAATTTAAATAAGTTAATTTTTTAAATAAATTAAAAATAATTTAAATTAGTTATAAAATCTTTAAATAAATTAAAAATGATTTAAATTAATTATAAATTATTTAAATAAATTAAAAATGATTTAAATTTAGTATCGAGATACATGACATGTTAAAACGGATGAATCGAGATAGTATCGTGATATATGAAATGTTAAACGAACGAGTCGAGATCTTCCCGTTATACATGATATGTTAAACGAACGAGTCGAGATGATATCGTTATACATGAGATGTTAGACAAATGATTCTAAATGACATCGTTATATATGATATGTTAAACTAACGAGTCGAGGTGATATTGTTATATATGATGTTAAACGAACGAGTCGAGGTGATATCGTTAT
This sequence comes from Chrysanthemum seticuspe, assembly GCA_019973895.1. Classification (NCBI taxonomy): domain Eukaryota; kingdom Viridiplantae; phylum Streptophyta; class Magnoliopsida; order Asterales; family Asteraceae; genus Chrysanthemum; species Chrysanthemum seticuspe. The sequence continues at coordinate 323,039,464 of BPTQ01000008.1, read as the reverse complement.
ACATGATATGTTAAACTAACGAGTCGAGGTGATATTGTTACATATGATGTTAAACGAACGAGTCGAGGTGATATCGTTATAAATGATATGTTAAACTAATGAGTCGAGGTGATATTGTTATATATGATGTTAAACGAACGAGTCGTGGTGATAACGTTATACATGATATGTTTGATGAGTGTGTAAATACTCATCATTTTTGGTCAAATCTGAACTGCAAAACACTTAAAAATGCTCAGAAATGCATCAAAATACTGAAAATATTCCAAAATTGCATTTTATATGTTTCAAATGCAAAATGTTCAAAATCAGATGAAAAATGAGCTAAGATTGCATAATTGGCAGTTTCAGTCCCCCAAGTTTCAAAATTTGTCAGAAATAGTCCCTGAGCACTTAATTTCAAAAGAAAAATCACCAAAGGTCCTTTTAAAATCATAAGTTGTAAAATTTAGTCCTTTGGTGAAAAATATCAAAAGTTTTGAGAAATTACAAATTTGGTCCTTCAAGTTTAAAAATTGGCAAAAATGGCCCTTGGAAATTTGAAAATGTCAAGTTTGGTCCTTGTACTATGGAAACTTGTCAATTGTGGTCCCTTGAAACAACTTTGCAAATTGGCAGCATTGGTCCTTGCATTTTCAGAAATTGCAACATAGGTCCTTGTGTTTTAAAACCCTTTGCACCCTTGGCCTTGTCAAAACCCACTTGTGACCCCTGCCTTTTATCCATGTGACCCCCTGTCATTTATAATTTTGACCCCCCCTTCAATATATTAAGCCGGTCAAACCTCCAGTCAAACCTCTTCCCCTTTCCCTCCTTTCCCTCCCACTGTCTGCTACTCCACACCCAGCCACCAACACAAACATCACAGCTCCCCTACTCCTTTCCATGTCCCCTCCACCTCCACCAAACAACAAAAGCAATTAATGCTTCCCTCCCACCATCTCAACCCCCCCACTGGCTTATATATGCTTTTGGCGCCAAAATCAATCAAACGGCCAAGATAAGTTCAAGTGATCCAATGGCCAGGGAAAAAGCTGGGAACTGCTCAGAATAGAGAGAAAAGAGTTTGGAGTATAAAAGGAAGCAAGAGGAAGAGTAGAAGAGGAGTCTTGTAGTTTTTAGTTTTCAATTAATGTCGTTTTTATCTTAAAAGTTTTAGTTAAGTGGAAAATCTGTAATATTTTGTTTCTTTGTATCAAACTAAGCTTATTGTATCATTATAAATTATTTCCAAGCATCAATTCAAGTTGTGTTAAGATTTCATGTTTCAAGCTCACTGTTGAAATTTTCCATTTCAAACACTCACACCCAAGCTTCAAATAGCTTGTTTCTCATTTTCTATAAGCTTATGTAAGCTGATTATAGCTTTTTGTAAGCTTAAGGTTAAGTTTTAAGCAACTTTGGATATTGGTCAAAGAAAGTCAAACGGGGCAATCTTGGAAATGGAAATGAATATGGGTTGAAGCAGTGCTATCTTTGGGTTGATTCTGAGTTAATGGGTTGATCAAAATAGGTTAGAGGTTCATTGGGTGTTGTTTCAAGCCATTGTGGCTAAGGACCCTTTGTAAGTGATTTTTTAAGGTTTCATTGCATAATCTTCATTTGTAGTTATAACTAGTTCCTATCGGTTTAATAAGTAGTATTTAGGTTATTTAAATTCAGTTTGATCAATAAATTAGGCTTGTTCAGTGTTTAACTTAGTATTGATTGCAAATCAGTCAATTAAAGAGTGTTTGGATTAGCTGCATTATCTGTCCTTAAGAGTTTTTCAGTGGTTGAGACTTGTTGCTCTAAGCTTATTTAGTTCATTTGGACTCATATCTGTCTTAGTTTTATGCCTGCAAGTCACCAAAGTCAAAACTCCTTTTAACTGTTTTAATCTCTTCACTGTTGAGATTTTACAAAAACAAAAAGTTGATTTGTGTTTAGAATTGAGAGACATAGCTTGTTGTAACTTCATTTCATCATAATAAACCAAGATCAGTCCTTACATTGGATTCAAATCTCAAAAAAGTCAAACTTTCAAATCTGTCAAACAAGTCAACTTGTCAAAAACCAGTTTTTCACCTAACTAGGAGGATTTTTCATTGCTTCAGTTCTGAGCCAAATAAAGTGAAACTTGGTATTTAAAAACTTCCCTTGGTCTACTTTCTTGTCATCATTTTTATAGAATTTTGTGAATTTTTTACAAGGTCCAAAACTGCTTAAACAAATGGATTCATATGCCCTGTGCACAGGTGCTTGAACTGCACAGGTATTGTGCAGTTCTTGCAGACCTTGCACAGAGCTTATCTTAGCTTGCTTAGGTCTGGATTTTGGATTAGACATAGCTAGCCAGGTCCTCTTGAGGTTCCCACTTTGGTTTTCCATTTTCTAGCTTATTAGGTGTCTTATTCTTAAGCTGCAAGTAGCCTATCAAAACTGTTTTAGCACAAGTAATTCAAATAAGCCTAATCTGTGTAATCAGCTATTCAGTGGTTAAAAGCAGTTGTAAATTGTTGCATTTGGCTACTTTTAGTATTTCATAGCTTCTGTTTCAAGTTGGTGGCTTTTGGTGCTTATTTGCTTAAAATAAGCTCTTATTTATAAGCACTTATCATAGCAGTTCTATATTCTTGCACACAAGCACCTGTTTTTCCAATTTTCCTAGATTCTCTATATTATTTTAAGCTTATCTTGAATTTTTCAGATTTTTATAGATCAGTTTGCTATTTTTCTTCATTTTAATTAGTTTTTAAGTCATTTTAATTAGCATTTAATACAATTAATTAAGAAAAGCTTCAAAAAAATAATTTTTCATTTTTCTTAAGTTAAGATAAATATAAAAAGTAAAAAAAAAATATTTTTCCAAATTTTTCTTAGTTAAATTTGTATTTTTAAGGAATTTAAGTAGTTTTTAATAGTTTTTAATTCATAGAAAATAGAAAAATATTCAGAAAAATACAAAAAATAGTTTTGAAAATTCTCTTTTGTTATTTTAGATTTTTCCAAGTCATAATTTTATTTTTCTAGCTTTATTTCATATTTTCTTGTATTTTAGGCTATTATTAAATAGTTAAAAATAGTTTTTAATTAATAATAATTAATTTAATAGTTATAAAAATAATTTTCTTTTTCTAAAAATTTTATTTTATCATTAGGTTTGTAAAAATATCATTTTCATATTTTTAGGATTAATATTGCTTCATTTTCACATTTTCTCTTGTACGTAACGTAGTTTTTAATTCAGTTTTATAAAAACATAAAATCAAAAACATCATTTTGCAAATAGTGATAGCGTTTATTTAATATTTTTTATCTTTTTAATTTTCTTTAATTTGCATTTAAGCCCATGTAATTTGTTGGCTTTTTCTGTAGTTATAATCATTCTCAATCCCTTTTTCTGTTCAAATCTCTCGATCACTATCCGTTTGGTGATTCATTGCATAGCTCGCTGGGACATAACGACCCGGGAAAACACTATACTCTCCAGATCTTCATTGCATTTGTGTCTGAGCTATTTTAAGTTTCTTACGTTTGGCCATTCACAAGTGGCTAGCTTGTGTGAGAAAACTTGACGGTTTAGCACGAATCAAATTTTGGCACCGCTGCCGGGGAGCTGTGCTAATTATCTTCTGTTTAGCAGATTAGTAGTTTGAATACTCACTCTTTGTCCATATCATCTTTATATCTATATATATATATCCATATTTTCTTATAAAAAACCCAAAAACCCAAAAACATCCAAAAACATATAAAACACAAAAATATTTTCCTTTTGTTTCTATATATGTATCAAAGTTAAAAATACAAAAAGATTTGTCGTTTTCTTAATAATAACAACATAAAAGATTACCACCGCAAACCAAGGCAGTGTACTACCTAACTGGGGGTACGACCATAATAAGTTCCCGAACCAAAGATTTAAAACTTGCCTTTGTGTCCTTGTGATTGGTGTACCTTTTTCAAAGAAGCCATTCATCTTGTGATTATTGGTTAAGTTCACTGTTGTTTTGCCTCGATTTTGTTTTAATTGGATTTGTTGTGATATATAATTGTCAAAACCAGAAACCCATAAAGATTCTTCTTACCCCATTTTCATAATTCCCTTCATAATTCCCATTTCTCTCCTTAACTATGAGGTTCCTTAGAGTTAACTCTGGTGTATGCGCACTCGCTCTTCTAGATCTGTGAGCCCATTTCGTGAGCTTGTCAAGATTCCAAGAAGGCGTGTCCGTAGACTTTCTGCTCCATCAGTCGGATCTGAGATCCGGACTGCTCACACTACTTCCGTTATCATGGCGGAAGAACGCCCTATGTGTGAGCTTCTCCAGGCACCCATCGACGGGTATGGAGATGCTATTGTTATCCCAGCCATTGTGGCTGAAAATTTTGAACTCAAAACCGGGTTACTGAATCTTGTAACCTCAAGTCAATTCTATGGTTTTGAGCAGGATGATCCTCATGCTCATATTCGATGGTTTAACAAGATTGCATCTACCATCAAATACAAGAATGTCCCTACTGATGCTGTTAAGCTTCTTCTGTTCCCATTTTCTCTTGAGGGGCAAGCCCGGATTTGGCTTGAAAAACAACCCCCTAAATCAATTGAGACATGGGAAGACCTGGTGAAGAAATTTGTGAATGAATTTTATCCACCTTCCAAAACCACGAGTCTTAAAAATGAAATCATCAAGTTCACTCAAAAGTTCGATGAGTCCTTCAGTGAATCGTGGGATCGTTTTAAGGAATTGCTTCGCAAATGTCCTCACCACGGTTTCTCCGAGTTAATTCAACTCGATACTTTCTACAATGGAGTGAGTCAATCTGATCAAGATTCTCTAAATTCCTCCGCTGGAGGAAATTTCTTAAGCAAAACTGTCAAAGAAGCTTTAGCGATCATTGAAAACAAGTCTAAAGTCCGCACTGCACGAAGCAAGCCGGTTATTTCCCAAGTCAGTATTGGTCCTTCTTCTTCATCACCCGTGAGTCAATCTAGCACCGATGCTAAGATTGACAAACTCACGGAAGCTATCCAAGCTTTGGTTCTCTCCAACCAAAAGAAAGTCTCTTTTCCACAAACTTCACCTCCTGCTGAAGTTAAGAAAGTGGAAGTCTGTGTTACTTGTGGTGGCCCCCATGCTTATTACAACTGTATGGCCACCGATGGTAACCCTTTTGAAGCTAATGCTGTGGGCGGGATTTCTAATCAAGGAGGCAACCAATATCGTGCTCCTATAGACCCGAACCACCGTCCTAACCACTACCCTGGACCTCCCGGTTTCAACCAAAACCGTAATCAAAATCAGAATAGACCAAACCAAGGTTTTCAAAACCAAGGTAATTTTAGTCAAAACAACGGTTTTCAAAATCAAAATCAAAATTTCCAACATCAAGGAAATTTCAATAGAAACCCAGGTCAGGGAAATTTCAACCCAAGGTATTTTCATGGAAATAATCAAGGAAATTTTCAACATCAAGGCCCTAATCCTAACAATAGAGGCCAGAATTTTCCTGTGCAAACTCAAGCCATTGTTCCAACTGGACCATCATCTGATGAGTTGTTGAAACAATTCATGAAATCCCAAGAGGAAATGAATCGGTTGTTGGTTAGCTAGATTTCTGACATTAAGAAGTCTTTAAATGATCGACCCTCGGGCTCAGGTACTTTACCTAGCAACACGATCGCTAATCCGAGGGGCGATGCAAAGGCGATCACAACCAGAAGTGGTGCTTCTTATGATGGACCCGCTATTCCTACTACCTCTTCTTCTTCTCTCCCGAAGGTAGTGGAAAGTGAACCTGAGGCGACAAAGGACAAGGAACTTCCTACTAATAACGGAGGTACTAGCAATGTCCATCCTCAGGTTGTTCCGAAACCCAAGACCAATCCTGGAGTTGTTTTTGAACCTCCAGTTGACAACCCTAAATCCAAAACTTCTATTCCTTACCCCTCACGTTTAAATGAGCAAAAGCTCCGCGAAAAAGCTAGTCATCAAATGGAAAAATTCTTTCAAATTTTCCAAGAACTTCACTTTGACATAAGCTTTGCGGATGCCATCATGTTGATGCCCAAGTTTGCATCTACTCTCAAACACATGTTGAGCAACAAGGAAAAGCTGTTTGAAATGGCTAAGACTCCTTTGAACGAGAATTGCTCTGCAGTTCTGTTAAAGAAGCTTCCCGAGAAGCTAAGAGATCCCGGAAAATTTCTTCTTCCTTGTGTTTTTCCTGGGATGATTGAATGCTTTGCCCTTGCCGATCTTGGTGCAAGCATCAATCTTATGCCTTATTCTGTGTGGAAGAAACTTTCTCTTCCGGAACTTATTCCTACCTGCATGACTCTTGAGCTTGCAGATCGTTCTATATCGCGTCCTCTTGGCATCGCCGAGGATGTATTTGTGAAAGTAGGAAAGTTCCATTTTCCAGCTGACTTTGTGGTTGTTGATTTCGATGCCGATCATCGGGTTCCTCTCATTGTTGGACGAGGATTCCTGAGAACGGGCCGTGCTCTTATTGATGTATTTGAGCAAGAAATCACGTTACGTGTGGGTAATGAAGCTGTTACCTTTAACCTTGATCAAACTTCAAGGTACTCCTCAAATTATGATACTGAATCAATTAATCGAGTCGATTTAATTGATATTGCTTCAGAGGAGTACTCTCAAGAGTTTCTTGGTTATCTTCATAATTCTGTGAGTGAAGGTTCCACCACATCTTCTCAACCAATCATTGCCGACTCTTCCCCCTCTCTCACTCCATTTGAGGGAGGTGACTTCCTTTTGGAAGAGATCGATGAATTTCTTGCTACTGATGAATCAATTCCGCCTGGAATTGATGGTGTTTATGATTCGGAGGGAGATATTCTTTATCTTGAGCAATTGCTTAATGAAGATCCTTTACCTTCGCTCCCTCCGAAAGAGATCACAATTGAGGAAATCAAATCAGTACAAACTTCTACTGAAGAATTTCCCGAGGTTGAACTTAAGGACCTACCTCCTCATCTCGAGTATGCATTCTTGGAGGGTGATGATAAATTACCCGTCATAATTGCTAAAGACTTAACTGATGAGGAGAAAACTGCTCTCATAAAGGTCTTGAAGTCACACAAGCAAGCAATTGCTTGGAAACTCTCCGACATTAAGGGTATCAACCCTGAGTTTTGTACTCACAAAATCTTAATGGAGGATGACTTCAAACCAGCAGTCCAACATCAGAGAAGGGTGAATCCTAAGATTCATGAGGTTATCAAACAAGAGGTTCTCAAACTTCTTGATGCCGGTTTAATTTACCCGATCTCTGATAGTCCTTGGGTTAGCCCAATTCATTGCGTTCCTAAAAAGGGTGGCATAACTGTTGTCACGAATGAAGAAAACGAGTTAATTCCAACTCGATTGGTTACGGGATGGCGTGTGTGTATTGACTATCGCAAGTTAAACGAAGCCACCCGTAAAGACCATTTTCCTCTACCCTTCATGGACCAGATGCTTGAGAGATTAGCAGGGAACGAATACTATTGTTTCCTTGATGGTTTCTCGGGTTACTTTCGGATCCCCATTGATCCGCTGGATCAAGAAAAGACCACATTCACCTGCCCATACGGGACGTTTGCCTATAGACGTATGCCTTTTGGCTTATGTAATGCTCATGGCACGTTCCAACGATGTATGATGGCAATTTTCCACAACATGATCGGGGAAACAATGGAGGTGTTTATGGATGACTTCTCGGTCATTGGGGACTCATTTCAGACATGTCTCTCCCATTTAGACAAAATGCTAAAAAGGTATGAAGACACCAATCTCTGTCTAAACTGGGAGAAGAGCCACTTTATGGTCAAAGAAGGCATAGTCCTTGGCCATAAGATTTCCAAAAACGGGATTGAGGTTGATAGAGCAAAAGTTGATGTTATTGCTAAATTACCTCATCCTACTACCGTCAAAGGTATTAGGAGTTTTCTAGGTCATGCCGGGTTTTATCGTAGATTCATACAAGATTTTTCTAAAATCGCTCGGCCTATGACCCATCTTCTTGAAAAAGATGCTCCTTTTATCTTTTCTCCTGAGTGCATCGAAGCTTTTGAAACACTAAAGAAAAAGCTTACGGAAGCACCCATTCTAGTTGCCCCCGACTGGGATTTACCCTTTGAGCTCATGTGCGATGCAAGTGATTTTGCTATCGGTGCAGTCTTGGGGCAACGCAAAACCAAGCATTTTCAGCCTATCCACTACGCAAGCAAAACTATGACTGAAGCTCAAACCCATTACACCACTACAGAAAAAGAATTATTAGCTGTGGTGTATGCGTTTGAAAATTTTCGGCCATACCTTATCTTGACCAAATGCGTGGTGTATACGGATCACTCGGCTCTCAAATATCTCTTTGCAAAACAAGAGGCAAAGCCGAGATTGCTCCGTTGGGTTCTCCTCCTACAAGAATTTGATATCATTATTCGTGATAAAAAAGGAGCTGAGAACCTGGCTGCTGATCATCTATCCCGTCTAGAAAACCCTCACCAGGATGTGTTCGAGAAAAAGGAAATAAATGAAACATTTCCTCTCGAAACAATCAATGTGGTTTCTTTTCGTGGAGACTCTTCTACCCCATGGTTTGCTGACTTTGCAAATTACCATGCGGGTAACTTTGTGGTGAAAGGGATGTCGTCCCAACAGAAAAATAAATTCTTTAAAAATGTGAAACATTACTTCTGGGACGACCCCTACTTGTTCAAAATTTGCGCGGATCAAGTCATCAGGCGATGTGTGTATGGTCAGGAAGCTATTGACATTCTCAAAGCTTGCCATTCTGGACCTACTGGGGGACATCATAGCCCCAACTACACCGCCAAGAAGGTGTTTGATTCCGGATTCTATTGGCCCACGATTTATAAGGATGCCCACGAATTTGTCAAAACCTGTGACGCTTGTCAACGTCACGGGAACATCTCACAAAGAAATGAAATGCCGCAAAACGCCATTCAAGTGTGTGAGATTTTTGACATCTGGGGCATTGACTTTATGGGGCCATTTCCTTCTTCTCGCGGTAATAAGTACATACTCGTGGCCGTTGACTATTTGTCAAAATGGGTTGAAGCTAAGGCTTTGCCCACCAACGATGCCCGAGTTGTTGTGAAATTCTTAAAATCTCTTTTTGCTAGGTTTGGAACTCCACGAGCCATAATCAGTGATCGTGGTACGCATTTTTGCAATGACCAGTTTGATAGAGTCATGCAAAAGTATGGTGTAACTCACCGTCTCTCTACTGCGTACCACCCCCAAACAAGTGGGCAAGTGGAAGTTTCCAACCGGGGGATTAAAAGAATTATGGAGAGGACGGTTGGCGAAAACCGTGCCTCTTGGTCGGATAAGCTAGATGACGCACTCTGGGCCTTCCGTACAGCTTACAAAACACCCATCGGGTGCACTCCATACAAGCTTGTGTACGGGAAGGCATGTCATCTGCCGGTTGAGCTTGAGCACAAGGCATACTGGGCCTTGAAACATGCCAACTTTGATATTCAGACAGCTGGTGATCACCGGAAAGTTCAAATGAATGAATTAAATGAACTCCGTGATCAAGCATACGAGAACTCTTTGATCTACAAAGAAAAGACAAAGAAGATTCATGACTCAAAAATCAAAAACCGCGTTTTCAACGTCGGTGATCGAGTCCTTCTTTTCAACTCAAGATTGAAGATTTTCTCGGGAAAACTAAAATCCCGCTGGTCTGGACCATTCACCATCACTAAAGTATTTCCATATGGAACCATTGAGTTATCTCAACCCGATGGTCCAAACTTCAAAGTGAATGGTCATCGGTTGAAGCATTATTTTGGAGAGGACATTCCTCCTGTGATTGTCCCGGATCTCCAAACTTTCCCCATGAACCAATGAATGCGGGGATCGAGTCAAGCTAGCGACTCGGTAATCAAAAAATGTAGCATGCCATATGGGTTTTCACCCATATTTCTGACTTCTTTCTATCTTTCTACCACCCTAGTGTGGGGGGGGGGGGGTTGCCCCACATGTTGTGTATATATATAAGTTTCAAAAAAAAAAAAAAAAAAACCTTTCATAATAATGGCCGTAGTATTTCCCTTTTACGTTCTCAGTTCGGCATAACCGCCGGTACTTTGAATATTGAGGGCAATATTCATTTCTAAGTGTGGGAGGGAATTCTCACGAATTTTATCATGTAATTATACCGCCTAATTCCCCCGTTTTTGGCCAAAATTTTTTTTTGGAGTAAGTGTTTTGCACTTACTCAATTGGTTATCAGTCCGCCTTGTCTAATAAACAAAAGGATTGGCTAATCCAGGAGCAAACAGCTCTTGGTAAAGATATCTCAAATCCGTTGACGGCTTGCAATTTGCCCAAAATTGTATGGTATTCAGCTCACCATATCTTTAATTAGTGAAGAGTTGGCTAGCCCGCAAGTTTATGGCTTGTGGTAAAGGCAGTGGAAAAACCATAATTGGTAATCAGCTCACCAAAGATAATATTGATAATTTATCTAAGAGTTGGCTAGTCCAGAGCAAACGGCTTCTGGTAAAGACAAATCAAATCCGTTGGAAGCTGGTGGTTTGCTCAAAATCACATGGTTATCGGTGTACCATGGTTCTTACTTGAACTAAAACATTTGGCTACTCCATAAGTAATGGCTTTTGGTAAAGAGATTCAAAACCATTAAGTTTTTCTCAAAAGATTGCTAGGGACTAGCAATAGTTTAGTGTGGGGGATTGATGAGTGTGTAAATACTCATCATTTTTGGTCAAATCTGAACTGCAAAACACTTAAAAATGCTCAGAAATGCATCAAAATACTGAAAATATTCCAAAATTGCATTTTATATGTTTCAGATGCAAAATGTTCAAAATCAGATGAAAAATGAGCTAAGATTGCATAATTGGCAGTTTCAGTCCCCCAAGTTTCAAAAATTGTCAGAAATAGTCCCTGAGCACTTAATTTCAAAAGAAAAATCACCAAAGGTCCTTTTAAAATCATAAGTTGTCAAAATTAGTCCTTTGGTGAAAAATATCAAAAGTTTTGAGAAATTACAAATTTGGTCCTTCAAGTTTAAAAATTGGCAAAAATGGCCCTTGGAAATTTGAAAATGTCAAGTTTGGTCCTTGTACTATGGAAACTTGTCAATTGTGGTCCCTTGAAACAACTTTGCAAATTGGCAGCATTGGTCCTTGCATTTTCAGAAATTGCAACATAGGTCCTTGTGTTTTAAAACCCTTTGCACCCTTGGCCTTGTCAAAACCCACTTGTGACCCCTGCCTTTTATCCATGTGACCCCCTGTCATTTATAATTTTGACCCCCCCTTCAATATATTAAGCCGGTCAAACCTCCAGTCAAACCTCTTCCCCTTTCCCTCCTTTCCCTCCCACTGTCTGCTACTCCACACCCAGCCACCAACACAAACATCACAGCTCCCCTACTCCTTTCCATGTCCCCTCCACCTCCACCAAACAACAAAAGCAATTAATGCTTCCCTCCCACCATCTCAACCCCCCCACTGGCTTATATATGCTTTTGGCGCCAAAATCAATCAAACGGCCAAGATAAGTTCAAGTGATCCAATGGCCAGGGAAAAAGCTGGGAACTGCTCAGAATAGAGAGAGAAAGAGTTTGGAGTATAAAAGGAAGCAAGAGGAAGAGTAGAAGAGGAGTCTTGTAGTTTTTAGTTTTCAATTAATGTCGTTTTTATCTTAAAAGTTTTAGTTAAGTGGAAAATCTGTAATATTTTGTTTCTTTGTATCAAACTAAGCTTATTGTATCATTATAAATTATTTCCAAGCATCAATTCAAGTTGTGTTAAGATTTCATGTTTCAAGCTCACTGTTGAAATTTTCCATTTCAAACACTCACACCCAAGCTTCAAATAGCTTGTTTCTCAGTTTCTATAAGCTTATGTAAGCTGATTATAGCTTTTTGTAAGCTTAAGGTTAAGTTTTAAGCAACTTTGGATATTGGTCAAAGAAAGTCAAACGGGGCAATCTTGGAAATGGAAATGAATATGGGTTGAAGCAGTGCTAGCTTTGGGTTGATTCTGAGTTAATGGGTTGATCAAAATAGGTTAGAGGTTCATTGGGTGTTGTTTCAAGCCATTGTGGCTAAGGACCCTTTGTAAGTGATTTTTTAAGGTTTCATTGCATAATCTTCATTTGTAGTTATAACTAGTTCCTATCTGTTTAATAAGTAGTATTTAGGTTATTTAAATTCAGTTTGATCAATAAATTAGGCTTGTTCAGTGTTTAACTTAGTATTGATTGCAAATCAGTCAATTAAAGAGTGTTTGGATTAGTTGCATTATCTGTCCTTAAGAGTTTTTCAGTGGTTGAGACTTGTTGCTCTAAGCTTATTTAGTTCATTTGGACTCATATCTGTCTTAGTTTTATGCCTGCAAGTCACCAAAGTCAAAACTCCTTTTAACTGTTTTAATCTCTTCACTGTTGAGATTTTGCAAAAACAAAAAGTTGATTTGTGTTTAGAATTGAGAGACATAGCTTGTTGTAACTTCATTTCATCATAATAAACCAAGATCAGTCCTTACATTGGATTCAAATCTCAAAAAAGTCAAACTTTCAAATCTGTCAAACAAGTCAACTTGTCAAAAACCAGTCTTCCACCTAACTAGGAGGATTTTTCATTGCTTCAGTTCTGAGCCAAATAAAGTGAAACTTGGTATTTAAAAACTTCCCTTGGTCTACTTTCTTGTCATCATTTTTATAGAATTTTGTGAATTTTTTACAAGGTCCAAAACTGCTTAAACAAATGGGTTCATATGCCCTGTGCACAGGTGCTTGAACTGCACAGGTATTGTGCAGTTCTTGCAGACCTTGCACAGAGCTTATCTTAGCTTGCTTAGGTCTGGATTTTGGTTTAGACATAGCTAGCCAGGTCCTCTTGAGGTTCCCACTTTGGTTTTCCATTTTCTAGCTTATTAGGTGTCTTATTCTTAAGCTGCAAGTAGCCTATCAAAACTGTTTTAGCACAAGTAATTCAAATAAGCCTAATCTGTGTAATCAGCTATTCAGTGGTTAAAAGCAGTTGTAAATTGTTGCATTTGGCTACTTTTAGTATTTCATAGCTTCTGTTTCAAGTTGGTGGCTTTTGGTGCTTATTTGCTTAAAATAAGTGCTTATTTATAAGCACTTATCATAGCAGTTCCATATTCTTGCACACAAGCACATGTTTTTCCAATTTTCCTAGATTCTCTATATTATTTTAAGCTTATCTTGAATTTTTCAGATTTTTATAGATCAGTTTGCTATTTTTCTTCATTTTAATTAGTTTTGAAGTCATTTTAATTAGCATTTAATACAATTAATTAAGAAAAGCTTCAAAAAAATAATTTTTCATTTTTCTTAAGTTAAGATAAATATAAAAAGTAAAAAAAAAATATTTTTCCAAGTTTTTCTTAGTTAAATTTGTATTTTTAAGGAATTTAAGTAGTTTTTAATTCATAGAAAATAGAAAAATATTCAGAAAAATACAAAAAATAGTTTTGAAAATTCTCTTTTGTTATTTTAGATTTTTCCAAGTCATAATTTTATTTTTCTAGCTTTATTTCATATTTTCTTGCATTTTAGGCTATTATTAAATAGTTAAAAATAGTTTTTAATTAATAATAATTAATTTAATAGTTATAAAAATAATTTTCTTTTTCTAAAAATTTTCTTTTATCATTAGGTTTGTAAAAATTTCATTTTCATATTTTTAGGATTAATATTGCTTTATTTTCACATTTTCTCTTGTACGTAACGTAGTTTTTAATTCAGTTTTATAAAAACATAAAATCAAAAACATCATTTTGCAAATAGTGATAGCGTTTATTTAATATTTTTTATCTTTTTAATTTCTTTTAATTTGCATTTAAGCCCCTGTAATTTGTTGGCTTTTTCTGTAGTTATAATCATTCTCAATCCCTTTTTCTGTTCAAATCTCTGGATCACTATTCGTTTGGTGATTCATTGCATAGCTCGCTGGGACATAACGACCCGGGGAAACACTATACTCTCCAGATCTTCATTGCATTTGTGTCTGAGCTGTTTTAAGTTTCTTACGGTTGGCCATTCACAAGTGGCTAGCTTGTGTGAGAAAACTTGACGGTTTAGCACGAATCAATGTTAAACGAACGAGTCGAGGTGATAAGGTTATACATGACATGTTAAACTAACGAGTCGAGGTGACATCGTTATATATGATATGTTAAACTAACGAGTCGAGGTGATATTGTTATACATGATGTTAAACGAACGAGTCAAGGTGATACCATTATACATGATATGTTAAACTAACGAGTCGAGGTGATATTGTTATATATGATGTTAAACGAATGAGTCGAGGTGATATCGTTATACATGATATGTTAAACGAACGAGTCGAGGTGATATCGTTATACATGACATGTTAAACTAACGAGTCAAGGTGATATCATCAAAACTGGTCTCAACTCCGAACTGGTTAATCTATAACTCTTTATCTCATCAAAACATCCAACCAAAATAATGGCGCCAAAACTTCCCTCCAAAATTACTGGCGCCAAAACTTCCCACCAAAAGCTACCAGATCTGCCCTATATATCACATAAAGAAAACTTGAGATCTTATCCCACCAAAAGCTACCAGATCTTATCCTCAAAACCACTCAACCTCACAACTTCTTGTCTTCACACAAATTTCAAAACCTGAGATGGAGCCATATAATCCTTTTATGTGTTCTTGTGGAGCAGGAAATATAAGACTAAGAACATCACATACAGAAAATTCATCTAGATGGCAATATTATGCATGTCCTCTGTCGAAGATGAACAATCATACATTTCTTATTTATGTAAATATACAAGTAGTTGGGTTGTAATCTCTTATAATTTTCTTATTATGTAACAGCCCAGACAAAAAGATCATGGGTGCGGATATTTTATGTGGAAGAGTCAATTTGACGAGTACTTAAGAACAATCTCTTCTGCTTCAACATCTCAAGGTTCTGGATCTGTACCAACAGAGTACTCAAGCTGTAATGCCAAAGATCTTAGAATAAACATGCTGGAATCACAAAAACAGGTGCTAGAGACAAGAGTAAGGATGCTGGAGGCAAGACTTGAAATGGCAAGGATTCCTGACGACCACGACCACACATGTCAGTCAGATGCAATACTCCGTGAGCTGTTAAGTGACATGGAAAATCTTCGTATGTAGTAGTGTTGTTGTTTGTCGTTGTTGTTGTTGTTGGAATAATACGTATGTTTTACTTATTAGTATGTACCTTTCAAGTTGACCATGTTCTAAGCTAACCAGATTATGGTTTTCAAACACCCCTTTTCTAATACTAAATTACATATGCATAAAGAAACAACTTGACAACAAAACGAAACAGATCAAACGAAACAACTCGTCAAGCTAACGAAACAACTCAAACGATACACACGACATAGACCATAACAAAAATCGCCCATTCAATTTTGCTGCTACTTCCCGCTCTGCTAGAACCTGCACCATCTTTTCCCTTCCTTTGCTTGACGAATTGTTCAAACAATGCTTCAAGATTTGTTACCCTATTTCACACATTATCAAATGTGTAATCGAACGCGCTTTCTCCAGCTCCATCTTTTTCCTTCCTATGCTTTACGACTGTTCAAACATAGCTTCAGCTTCCAGTGTGTTTTCTCCTCTAACACCATTATCTTCACAGTTCAAATACATCCTGTAGAATGGCTTTTTCCTTAACCATTCTAGAATCCGGTCTCTCATCAACGGGTCTATGTTCTTATAAGAACCATATTCATCATAAATTTCTGACCCATACGTATCAAGAACTTGAGTAAAGAGATATATCGATGATAAAACCGGTGACCACTCCTTTTCCAGCGTGTAATCAACCATTATATTGTTACGTGTGTTTTGTGGGAATTGACGATTGGGTTATTTGTGTTTTGCCGGGATATATAAGGAAAACTTTGCGGGATAAAGTTGCAATTTGGCGAGAAAAATAATGGCGGGAAACTATTAGCGGTAATATTTTGCCAGTAAAAATATTGGCAGGAAACTATTACAAAACGAAATATATATAATTTTTAAAATAAAATGTAGTAAATTTATTAAAAAAAAAAAAAAAAAAAAAAAAAAAAAAAAAAAAAAAACACTTTGGCACGACATTGTCGTCCCAAAGTGTTTTTATTATATATAAAATGTAGTAAATTTATTAAAAAAAACACAATTAAAAAAAAATACTTTGGTACGACATTGTCGTCCCAAAATGTTTTTATTATAAATAAAATATAGTAAATTTATTAAAAAACAGAATTTAAAAAAAAAACACTTTGGCACGACATTGTCGTCCCAAAGTGTTTTTATTATAAATAAAATGTAATAAATTTGATAAATATAACGATTAGTATGGCATGAGAATGTGGTCGGGCTTATCAAGTTTTGATAATGGGACTTGTATAAATGTTTATGAAGGGATTGACGTTAACGTATAATTATTGGGCTTGTGCCATTAATATTGGTGTGTTATCATATCCCTCTATACTTTATATGTTACAAAAAAAATATAACATATATGTTGTGTTATTTACAAATATTTTTATCAATATATATTAAATTAAAGCATTTGTACGAAATTATAAATATCAAAATGAAGCATTACGAGTTACTATTATATGTAAATAAATAAACAAGATTATACATATATGAACGAACCATGTTATTCTTCTTAATGAGATTAAGTATAGATATTCTGAAAAGTATTTTTTTAACTATCTGTATTCAATAACGACTCATGTTATTCCTTTATAAATCTAACCGTGGGTACACGGGGTTTAAAAATTAAATACAACTGAAATTATTATTAACATGAATATAAATATCAAAATGAATGTACGATCATTGTGAGGTGAAAATAAACAGTCAAAAATTGTACATATAGCAATGACATATATTTTTGCAAAGGTTATTATGTGCTATTAAAGACGCATAATATTTTTTCAATGATCATTATGTCACTATCTACCTAAACTTTGTGCGTACACGAGTTTTAAAACTAATGCATTTCGACATGTTTTAAGTATTTTAAAAATGCAACATATTGTATTCAAAATTTGCAATAATCGATTGAAAGAGATACTCCGTAATATTTAGGATTACATAGTACAATATTAAGTAGTAGTAATTTAAACATAAGGAAAAAACAGAAACAAAAAGCACAAAAGTTAAAATAAAAAGAAAAAATATCATTTATAACGCACTGATTGTGATTGCAAAAGTGTATAAGTATTGAGAATTGATTGGCACACTTTAATAATTTATTAGCATACTTCACTCACTGCATTAAATAGTTGTAATTTAAGTATAACATGATTTAACTGTTTGTATTATGGAGTATATCAATAACTTTTGAGAACGTGACAATCACTTTACACAAGTATTAGTCTAGCTTTGGAGTGTAAATAGGTATTAAAATATTAAAAGAAAAACAAAAAAAATAATGTTTAATGGTGTATAAAACTATAAATCATAGGGCCCTTTGTCGTTATCCAAACAATGCAATATAAAAAGTGATTTGCACACTCAATTAAATGTTTTGTACACTCAAGTTGTTTGTGTTTTGACATTTATATTTTTACATTACTTTTAATTATATTCACCAATATATAAAAATATAAATGTTAAAACACAAGTAATTAAAGTGTGCAAATAATTTTGTGAAATGTGTAAATCACCAGACATATACACCACCAAATCCAAATTCACCCACATATACCTCACATATACATCACCAAATCAAAACACAAGTAATTAAAGTGTCCAAATGGTTTTACATTACTTTTAGTTATATTCACTCATATACATCACCAAATCCAAACAATTATATTTCTTTTTTCCGAAGTTTTAAAACCCGGGTTTTTAGTCGACCCGGTCGAGTCGTCGGTTCACCGGGTCACTGGTTCAACAGGTTGGACCGTCGGGTCAAACTGGTTTTATGTCAAAAACAAAACAAAAAAAAGATTACCGTAATAAAAGTTTTTACAAATAGAAACTGTAATGCACTTCTAGTTTATAAGATGAAAACAATACACTTTCTTATAGTTATGCCTAATATCAAACCAATCTTCATTATTTTTTGACATCAAAGATTTAAAGTACTTGCACTATATTTTAAAAAGTAAATATTCATTTCGAGTCAAAAGGCAAGAGTATCTGTTATAAAAGTCATAAAAATATTTCTAGCATTTGCTTGATTCACAATTATCACTCATCTCCCCCACACGAACTTTTATATATTTCTTTGTCCCATTTCCATTTAGAGCGTCAGGTGTGGTAACTCGGGTTAAACTTTCACTCAGTGTTACGTTAGCGTCACATAAGCTTTAACATTTTAATCTTAATTAAAAAAAAACACCCCTTATCATAACTCAACCTTAACTAAAAAAAACACCACATTTTAAGGGGCGAATATGTAAAATTTTAGGGGACGAATATGTATTTTTTTTTAAAGAGAAAGCTGCTTAACGCAGCGTGAAAGTGATAACACCAGGTTAAGATTTCACTTGGACGGTGTGGTAACTTGGTGCTTAACTCAAAAAAGTGAAGCTTTCACTAACGTTTTGAGTTACCACGCCCTATGCTCTTATATTAACAACACAAAAGCTCATAAAACATAAAACCCCCATAGACCGATCCCTTTTCAACCTCTCTCAGTCTGTCACTTTATTCTGCGTCAACATTAATACAAATTGAAACCACAACAGTTGAGCTCTAACAAGATTAGAAAGTGTATGGCTCAATTACACACCCAACATGTCCGATTGCATCATCTACTATCAGATCTGTCTCTTCATTTTCTTTTAATATAGATTGAACCGGCCGGGTTCCGGTTCGGCGGTTCGACCCGAGTTGACCAAAACCCAGCGGCAATCCAGTTTTATTTTCAGTACAACGGACTGGTCGTCACTCCGGTTCCCGGTTGAACCGGAATTTAAAACATTGTTTTTTTCCATCTCAGGTGCCCCTTTCATTCATTCTCAAAATGCCAATATACATCTCCATCCCACCAGTAGCGGAGCCATAATATGTAATTAAAGGGGGCATCGGCAGTAAAGGGGTTTTGTAGTGTAACTTGAACAAACCGGGTCGGGTTTACTAAATGGCAGCTAAAATGCGCTACTTGAACAAATCTGGTCGAGTTTATCTTTACTCTTTATAAAGCATTTAGGACTTTTATTTTTAGAAGTTTTAAAAAAATTAAGCTAACACTTGCTATTATTAGTAATTTTTTAAATTAAAATTTAAAAAACACATTAATTGCAAATTAAATTATTACATTAAATCGGCTGCATTAAATTGGATGCATGTTACAATAAATAAAATATACGTAGTAACTAATACAATGAATTTAATATTTTTATAGTTAAAATTAATAATTTTTTGAATTTGCATATATAATAATATGTCATATTAATTCTTCATATTCTTACAACATAAACATACAATTTCTAAAAACTATCTTTTATAGAAAATCATTAAAAAAATATTCGGCGAAAAAATGTAAAATCATAAAATCGTTAAACAACATTCGCCTCCGAACCACTGCTTTGCGCGAGTACCATACTAGTCTTATAATAAATTGATTTAGGCTTTACATTCTTGCGTCAAACACAAATACTTAGGGCCTGTTTGGTTTGTAGATGGGTTTATGATTAGGATTTAGATTTTGATTTAAATTTGGTTTAAAATTTGGATTAGAATTTGAGATAGGAGAGAAAAAATAATATTTAATTTATATATTAAAATATAAATTAAAAATTATTTATAATAATAGTAAAAAGATAAAAAAGAGAAGATGAGGATGAAAAAGATTGTGGTCCCATCATTGTCATAAATCATACCCAACATCTCATCTTTTACACACACCCTTAGAGCACAAGGTATCGTGGATACCAATAACACGTTATGGTATGCCATCTCAGCGCCACATCATACACCTCCTAATAACACACCAATAACTCAAACAACCCTCCTTCATAACACATCACTAACATGTTATCGGGTCTCACATATATATATTTTTCATTTTTTTTAATTAATACTAAATCATGTTTTAAAGTAAATATATTCAAGTAATCAGTTCATTTTTTTTAATTAAAACTAAATCATGTTTTAAAGTTAATATATTCAACTAAATTATGAAAGGCTGTAAAGTTATCTTGGGACTTGGAATACTCTACATGCAAGTCTACTATGACCACATTTTCATTTCCAAAAGATATTAACACTCTCTATTCATTTCCAAAGGCTATAATGTTATCTTGGGATATTAAACATGTAGGGTTTTACTAATCATAACAATTATATAAAAACAAGTAAACATCATCAAAGCATGCATCGGAAGTAATAGGAATAATACTTGTAAATTAATTAACCGAATTAAAAAAATATGCGTACCTTTTGCGAATCAATGCAATTAGGGTTTATGAAAAACCCCCAATTAAGATCAAGTACCAAGAAACCTTAAACCCTAATAAATTAGGGTTTATATAATTCGACCACCTTAGATGTCGAATACCCAAGATATGCAAACACAAGTGTATTTGCTCTTCGTTCTTGTACACACGTATTAGTAGCGAATCAATGAGAAAAGCTAGGTTCTTGATCACAATAGATTAACCAAACACCTTTGTTATGCTCAAGGTCACTCGTAAATCCCTTACAATGGGGATTCACTTGTCGACCAAGAACAAGAGGGAAGAAAGAAGAAGTTTGGCCTTCTATTGAAATCTAGTGTACCAAAGGATGAATACATGGGGATGTATTTATAGCCTTATGGTAGATGTCAAGATTGCTATAATATCCGATGTGGGATTCTATAGTTTTCGGCCAAACACAAGCCCAAAAGAGGATTCCTAAAACCTTCTCTTGACTTGTTAACTTTTCTTCATATCCCGTTGACATTTAATGACCGATAATCAAAACTCGTCAAATATTAAATATCATTAAGTATTTGTTTTGTGATCAAATAATTAAATATAACATTTTATATATTAATTATTTATACATTGATTCTCATATGTAATGTGTGCAATCCCGAAGTCTCGAGTTCGAATCCGGTCATACATATATTAATAATTATCCATAAACCTTTCAAAACAGTCATCATCTTCCTCCGTCTCCTTCCTCACAACCTGCGAAATCCAAAAAAAAAACATTAAACAGTTGGTTTTTTACGAATGGCGTGAGCCACTCAACTGGCTCAAATCATTTTGGAACGAGTTTGGCGGATGAATGGCTCAAAGCATGGTATGCTTTTGGCGCGCCATCGGGTGCAATTGGTGTGTTGTTTGCATCGATACCGTCTGCTCTTATATTTACATTATGAATCTAAACCCACATTTGAAAAAAACAACCAAACATCTTAATTTAACTTTTTAATCCTAAACCTAATAAAAACCCTCCAACCAAACGGGCCCTTACTATAAACCAAACAAATGAAATGTCGAGCACTAAATAAATAATGATACCTAGAACACCATAACATTAAAAAATGACAAAAATCTATCACGGTAAAAAAAAATATGGAGTAATTTAAATAAATGGATGTTACTAAAACCATAATAGTAAAGAAATGACGACTACCCAACATATAGCATAAAATTATAATTCAGATTCTATAATATTAAGAAAATTATACTAAATTATTACATATGCACAAATATTATCTGAAGGAGCAAGTACTTTAACATGTTTAGGGCGCGTTTAGTTGAGGGAAAACACCCTTGTTTTTCACAAAATATTTTATGTAAAACAAAGAAAACAGATATCGCGTTCAAATTAGTGTTTTCCAATAAAATTCTCTACAAAACACAAAATTCCTATTTCCAACTTTAATACACAAAACAACAAAACACTTTTTTTTTTTTTTTTCACCTATTTTCTTTTGAAATACCCCTAATCTGTTATCATCCATTTTTATACGTTTTCGTCGGTTTTTAACCGTTTTCATACGTTTTGTCCGTTTTCATATGTTTTTTTACGTTTTCGTCCTATTTTTTACGTTTTCTTCGATTTTTTTACGTTTTCGTATGTTTTTTGCCGTTTTTGTCCGTTCTTTTATGTTTTCGCCTGTTTTTTTACGTTTTCGTCCGATTTTTTACGTTTTTGTCTTTTTTTACGTTTTTGTTTGTTTTTTTACGTTTTTGTCTGTTTTTTCTTTTTTACGTTTTTCTACGTTTTCGTCCGTTTCCTTATGTTGTCTTCCGTTTTCATCCATTTTTTTACGTTTTCGTTCGTTTAATTATGATTTCGTCCAATTTTTTACGTTTTCGTCTGATTTTTAACGTTTTTGTCCACTTTTTTACTTTTACATCTGATTTTTTTAACGTTTTTGACCTTTTTTATGATTTCTACCCTTTTTTACGTTTTTGTATTTTTTTTTTACGTTTTCATCTATTCTTTTACGTTTTCGTCTAACTTTTTACGTTTTAGTCTGTTTTTTACGTTTTCGTCCGATTTTTTACGTTTTAGTCTGTTTTTTTTACATTTTCATCCGTTTTTATACCTTTTTATCTGTTCTTTTACGCTTTCGTCTCAATTTTTACGTTTTAGTCTTTTTTTACGTTTACGTCCATTTTTTACGTTTTCGTCTGTTTTTTTACGTTTTCATCCGTTTTTTTACGTTAAGTTCGTTTCCTTATGTTTTCGTCCGTTGTTTTACATTTGAGTCTGTTTCCTTACGTTGTCGTCCATTTTTTTACATTTTCGTCTGTTTTTTATAATTTCTTCCGATTTTTTCCGTTTTCATCCGATTTTTTACGTTTTCGTCCTTTTTTGACGTTTTTCGTCCATTTTTTTACGTTTTTCTGATTTTTACATAATTAACCGTTTTTTAAGTTTTCAACCTTTTTTTTACGTCTTCGTCCATTTTTTTACATTTTCGTTTGTTCTTTTACGTTTTCGTCTATTTTTTTATGTTTTCGTCTATTTTTTATGTTTTCGTCCCATTCTTTACGTTTTCGTCTGATTTTTTACGTTTTCGTCCATTTTTTATGTTTTTTACGTTTTCGTCTATTTTTACGTTTTTTTAGGTTTCGTTTGACAAAAACATAAAAAAAGGACAAAAACTTAAAAACAGACGAAAACGTATAAAAACGGACGAAAACGTAAAAAAACAGACGAAAACGTAAAAAAATAGACGAACATGTAAAAATAATGGATGAAAACACCATATATTTAGAAAACGTAAAAAAGTGAGAAAATGCAAAAAAACGGCCGAAAATGTAAAAAACATAAACGAAAGGACGAAAACGTAAGAAAACATAATAAAACATGCGAAAACGTAAAAAAAGAACGAAAACGTAAAATTATGGACGAAACGTCAAAAATGAACGAAAACGTTAAAAAAATAGACGAAAACGTTAAAAAACGGGCGCAAACGTTAAAAAATGAACGAAAACATAAAAAAATCGTACGAAAATGAAAAAAAGGGGCGAAAACGTAAGAAAATGGACGAAAACGTAACAAAACTGACGAAAACGTAAAAACGGACGAAAACGTAACAAACAGACAAAAACGTAATAAAACAGACGAGAACATAAACAATCAGACGAAAACATAAAAAACAGACGAAAAATTAAAAAAAAACATACGAAAACGTAACAAAAAAGCAGATGAAAACACTATAATTTAGTGGTCGATCCGACCCAAACCATCTGAACCATGACCCGTTAGACCCATTTTTAAAACAGGACCTGTATGACCCATGACCCAAACCTACCCGACCCGTTTTCCACCTCTAACAAAACGTATAAAAATGTTCAAAAACATATAAAAACGTACAAAATGGATAAAAACATACAACAACGGATAAAAACGTATAAAATGGATGAAATAGGAAATTTACTTTATGTCGAATTTAATGTTTTTATGTCGAATTGTTGTCGCTTGAAGATTTTTTTATGTTATTTGATGTTATATTTTACTTATTTAATTTTTTATTTTCTCGTATTAGATATTTTTAGTTATTTTATAATTTAGTTTGTTAGTTTATAATATTTGTTTTTGTGTTTTGAAGATGTTTTTATAATATTACAATGGAGATGTTTTTATAATATTACAAAATAGAAAACACAAAAAGATGTTTCTCAAACTAAACGCGTTTTTTAAATTTTCCATTTTTTGTGGAAATAAAACTCCCCTCCTTTTTCTTACAAAACAAGAAACAGGAAATGAAAAAAAATATTTTCCAACTAAACGCCACCTTAGCTTTTCTACATGTACATAGATTTGGTTTTGTACATTGATTTGGTTGAAAAGCACAAAACAATCATCAAATCCATTAATTAATACTGTATAACTTTGTTAGATTTGTATTATAAGTAAATATACTTATACATATAGCTGGTTTTAGAAATTTAAGGACTAGATGAAAGAAAAAAACACAAAACAATTTTCAATATAGAGGGCCCACGTGTCTTGACGATGAGGGCACTCTTGCTTTTTTTTTTTTTTTTTTGAAAGTTAACTTTTATATACCATCGCCTAAACCACTGCCAACAAGCAGAGGGGCAAACTAGCAAACAGGGAAAAAATTACATGAGCTCAAATTTACACCAATCCTCCCAAGACATCGGGAGATTACCCTCTCTATTTTTATAACAATGAAAACCAAAAGACTTAATGTCTTGAATAACTTTCCGAGCCTCAATCTTGCCATTGTCGAACTTCATATTATTCCTAGCCTTCCAAATGCTCCAACATGTAATGATAGTAATTCCTTTTAGAACCTTCCTTTTGCTCCTTCCTAAACTTTCCCACCTATGGACATCAAACAGATCTTTCACCGAGAATAAGAAAATCGGGGGGCACTTACACCATCGGCTCACCAAATACCAGATCTTAGCTACCACCTCGCAGGAGCAAAATAAATGTTTCACAGTTTCTTCCTCCTTTCCACATAGAGTACACATAGACGAACCAAAAACACAATGTCTTGCTCTTAAGGCCGCACCAGTGGGGAGTCTATCCAAGCCGAGTCTCCACATAAAAATGTTACATTTTTTTGGAACCCATTTAGACCACTTAAAACACAAACCTGTCACTGCAATCTTGGTTACTTCTAAGAAATTCTTTCACTCCCCGTACGCTAAAAATCTTCCCATCTCTTCCTATCCACTCCCATTTATCACGGCTTCCATTAAGAGCTACTCCTGATAAAACACGCCTTAACTCGGCCAAATTGGGCTCAGGTAGGTTAGGCCCGTTACCATCAATCCCATCACTGAAGATTTCGAACATGTTTTTTCTAGGACAGAACTTGTCAATCACCATGCATTTCTTATTTCTTACCCGTTTGAAAAGCCCAGGAAAAACATCTTTAAGGGGTTCGTTCTTGACCCAAGGGTCCAACCAAAACCTGACTTCATTACCCATACCACACTTACCTTTAACCATCTGATGAATTCTAGTGCCTGCTACGTTAATCTTAGAGATAGACTTAACAATGTTACACCACGTACTGGCAAGGGGTTTGTTAATAGGCAAAAGGGACCAGTTTCTCTTCGTATAATGAAGAGCATCAATAACCTTCCTCCACATACTCTCAGGTTCGTTCCTATATCTCCAGAGCCATTTCGATATAAGAGCCACATTCGAATCCAGTAACTTGTGCAGACCAAGACCACCCTCACTAACCGGGGACGTAACAATATCCCAAGCCACCCAATGTATTTTTCGAACTTCATCAGATCCTCCCCATAAAAAACGCCTAATTACTCCTTCTAAAACATTAATTACTTTCAATGGAGCTTTAAAAAGAGAGAAAAACTAAGAAGGAATACTTTCTAGTACCGCTTTAATTAGAACGATTCTCCCCCCGATAGACACCGTAGAAGCTTTCCACCAGGACAGTCGATTCTTGAATAACTCGACCATGAAATCCCAATTACTAATCCTATTCATGTTAGCACCAATTTTCAGCCCCAAGTAATCGAACGGGGTAGAACTATGCTCACATCTAGCCAACTTAGCGAGGCTTCTCACTTCATTGTCCTCTACCCCAATACCAACTAATTGAGATTTATTCAGGTTAATCTTCAGACCCGATGCCAAGTAAAAACATCTCAATATTCTGATAACCTTTAAAACATTCTGTTCCGACCAGACACCCACAAAGGTGCAGTCATCCGCGTACAACAAGTGAGACAACTGGGGACCGTTGTTCGGGAGAGTCAAACCATTAAGAGTCCCGCTGGAACTTGCCCTCTTCATAATACTCGTTAACCCTTCCATAACAATGAGGAAAAGAAAAGGAGATATAGGGTCTCCTTGGCGCATACCTTTCGAACATTGAAATTTGAAAGTCGGGGACCCCATTTACTAAGATAGCCGACCTAGCTGAAGAGATAATCCTATATATCCACATACACCATTTTTCCGAGAAACCCATCTGAGACATAATGGACAGTAAAAAACCCCAATTCACGTTGTCATACGCTTTATTGAAGTCTACTTTGAAGATAAAGGCTTTCTTATTGCTTTTTTTTTACCCAATTAGCGATCTCATTTAGAATCAAAGGACCATCTAAAATTAGACGGTCCTTTAAAAAAGCCGTCTGACAGTCTGAGATCAGCTTACCCAACACTTTCTTAAATCTGACAGCCAATACCTTCGAGATGGCTTTACTAATGACCCCAACCAAGGTTATTGGGCGATAGCCATTTAAGTGGACAGGGTCCTTGACTTTTGGCACAAGAGTAATAAAGGATGAGCCATAACCTCTATTGATGATACCTGTATCAAAGAAGCTCCGAAAGATATTCATAAAATCCGCCTCGAATAGATGCCAGAAGCGTTTGATGAATTTGAAGGAGAACCCATCGGGACCCGGGGCTCTATCATCCCCACATCTGGAAACTGCATTCTTTATTTCCTCCCTTGAGAAGCTCGCCTCTAACTCTCGGTTATCCAGGTCCGTTAGTCTTTCATTTAATAAACAATCTATCTTGGGCCTCTCTTTCCATTCTTCTTTGAATCTATCTCTGAAGAAGTCCAACACCAGCTTCTTGACCCGCTTAGGTTTTGAGACCCACACATCATTAACCATGAGCCCGGGGATAGCATTAGCTACTCGCCTAATGTTTATGAGCCCATGAAAAAATCTAGAGTTCTCATCACCCTGCAAAATCCATCTGCACCTAGAAATTTGTTTCAAGTCTTTTACTTTCCTTTCTTCGAGTTCAAGGATTCTTTTTTACACTCAAGCCGGGACCAAGAGTCAGCCTCCTCTAGCTCATTTTCCTCTAAAATACCATCCAACTCCTCCAACTCCTTCCTGTAAATATCCACTTCTTCCGATTCTCTGTCCTTTAATTCATCTCTCCATTCCTTAAAACCTTGTCGGAGGCATTTAAGTTTCATGGATACGAGCACATCTGGAGGACCCTCGAAGGAGAAGGATTCAAGGGATTTTTTAACCACCACTTCGCACTCCGGGTGATCAAGCCACGAATTAAAGAAACGGAAGGGCTTCGGACCAAAGTTACAATCGACCATCGATAATAGCAGCGGGTTATGGTCAGAATGTAACCTAGGCAGCGCCCTCAAGCAGGCTTTGGGCCATTTATCCAAGAACTCTCTACTTACCAAAAACCTGTCAATTTTGCTCCATTTTTTTCCGTTCTCATCCTCCTTAAAGAAAGTAAATTTGTTTCCTTTCATCTCGTATTCGAATAAGTCAGCTTCTTCAATGAAATAGTTGAAGTCGTCGGCGCACTTCTTCTTGAACCTAGATCCTTTTCTTTCTTCCTTATTTCTAACCGTATTAAAGTCCCCCATAACTATCCACCATCCTCTATGAACAGTTATCAGGTTCTTGATTTCATTCCAAAGACAAACCTTATCTCTATTATTTTGCGGGGCATACACATTAGCCAAAAAGACCGTCTCGTCACAACCTTTAACCTTTCTGTAGCACACAAGGACATTGTTGAACTTAATAACCCCCATCTTCTTAAAAACCATCGGGTCCCAAATGCAAACGAGACCCCCGGATCTACCAACGGGGTCAACCATCTCGAAATCTAACCCTTTATTACCCCAGTATCCCTTCAAAGTTCCCATCGATATATCCCCGATTTGCGTCTCTTGTATAGCGAGAAACGGAACCTTATCTTTACACACAATTTCCCTAATCCAACTGGGTTTAAGCGAACCCCCTAAACCCCTAATATTAATTGATAAGCAATTCATTTAAACGGGATTAATACCTTCAGCCTCGATCGCATCACGAATCTCCAGGTTAGCATTAGCTAGATTGATGCCGATCCTTCTTCCAATATCCATGGTTTCATCTATTTCTTCTTCCATACTAGTGTTATGATCCTGCCGTTCCACATTCTGACCAGGCGTTTCCTCAACCCCTACTTGACTTTCGCTGTTGTTCACATTAATATTCATATGAATTCCAGTACTGCGATTGAGGTCAATGCTTCCCCCATTTTCAGTATTACCGTGCCCTCCCCATTCACTTAATGGAGTAGACTCCTTTCCATCCACAACAATATTATTATCATCTTTTCTTAAGCCCAAAAGCCCATATAAGGAGAAAGGGTCCGATTCTCTAGGCCTTTTTTTTGTCTATTAGATGGCCAAGATAAGTAGTTATACCACTCTTCATTTAAGTTAAAAGCCCCACCCTTTTTTTCTTTAATAACTGCTGACGAGGAAAAACCAAAGGAACTTTCAAGACCCACCTCACAGCCCCCATTATTTTTATTACCCGCATTAAAGAAATTATCCCTATTAGTCCTTTGGTTTCCTTCCCCATGCATAGGTTCTTTATCCATGTTGGGCATATCCCCATGCAGGGACTCTCATTTGCTCCTCCAACCGATCTAATCTCTCCGTCTTCCCAAGCTGGTTCCAGCGAAGTTTCGCCGTTATTCTTCTGGACTGACCGAGACTCTTCGGAGCTTCCCAGCATACAATTTGGACTCCAGTTGACTGATTTTTCAATGATCCACACCTTAAACCTTTTTCTTCTCCATACAAGTGTGATATCTTCTTTAATTACATCTCCTTCCCCAATCAGGATCCCCACACCTTCCCTTGCCTTGTTCTTGTCCGCGTCACTCGTTGATGAAGGTGACACAACTTTCC
The DNA here is from genome assembly GCA_019973895.1 of Chrysanthemum seticuspe. NCBI lineage: Eukaryota > Viridiplantae > Streptophyta > Magnoliopsida > Asterales > Asteraceae > Chrysanthemum > Chrysanthemum seticuspe. The sequence continues at coordinate 323,010,328 of BPTQ01000008.1, read as the reverse complement.
CCACCATGTTGCCTATCTTTTTAAAAGTCTCCGCTGAAGCTAAGTGTAAAGGCACCCCGTAGATCCTAACCCAAGAAATCCTTTCGAATGGAAGTGTTTGGCCCGACCATTCTTCAACTTTAGAGAACCATTTACCCCATAACTCCTTCTTATGCAAGAAACCATGTGCATCAGTAGAGCTTTGGAATGCTAACAACATGCTAAGCCCCCCGATGTACTGTAACTCCAACTCCACCATACCACATCCTTGTAAAAGCTCGCACAGGGACTCCAACGTTTTGATATCCACACAGCGGGCCATCAACGCTCTACCTGTTGGAAATGTATATATTTATAAATACGTGAATTTCCGGATTCGAACTCGTGACCACGGGATTGCACACATTAGCGAATGAGAATTAAAGTTAATAATTAATGTTAATGATTACGATTAATTATTATACAAAACTCGTCTAACGATCGTTAAGTATTTAACGGAAAATTACTAACGACCGTTAAATGTAAAGAGAAGGACTAGTAGTGTAAAATCTTAAAAAGGAAAAGATTCGGGTATCCCTTGGGGGCATGATATGGCCGGCCATAGGGGGGTTTACACAACCCAAAACCCTAACTTGTTCCCAAAGATTTTATAACACTATAAATACAAAGGCTAGGGTTAATGGTTTTCATAACTTTTGTGCACACACATTAACCTAAACTTTTCTTGTCTTTCTCTTGCTTAATTCGGCCGAAACCCTACTCCATAGGGTATTTGGTTTTGTTTTTCTAAAACAAAGTTTTGTAGATCTAGCAATCACTTTATTCGTTGGTTAATTTGGGTGTACAAGAACGTGGTAGTAAGACACTATTCTTACACCAATTGGTTTGAGTTATAAAACAGTAAGGGATAACTCGCTAAACCACTTTGTCACATCCATTGAAGAGATCTACTGAATTGCAAGAGGTACGTTACGCATTCTTCAGTTAATTATTTATTTGTTATGATTCTAAGTCTTCCGTTGTGTATTCTGTGATGTGTATATGATTTTATTATGTTTTATATATCTTAAACTAAATATTGGTATCAGAGCCTTGTATAACAAGTAATTAATTACTGAAACACATAAATAAAATAAACATGATTGTGTTATTAATTGTATGCGTAGATCTAGGGTTTGCAAAACCTAAACCCTAATTTTTTTTGGGGGGGGGGGGCGTTTTTTGGTGCCCTAATTAGGGTTTTGTAAATTTCAGTTTTAATTGGATTATAAACCCTAGGTTGCATGCAATTTTATGTGTATTGCGTAACTCTGTTTAATTGCATTAATTGTTAAGTGTGATTTATATCCATGATAATTACATGCATGTTTTATCATGGATCTGCTTTATTGTATGTTTTACTTGGTTAAGTGATATACACTAAATATTATGATAGATCTAAAAATTAGGGAAGACCTCAATCATTATTATTTAATCAATTATGTGCTATGTGGTATATGTTTTAATTTTGACTTACGCAATCGATGAATCGATGCATGTGGCTCACCTTGTACATAGCTGAAAACGGGTGAAAGTCTTAATTAAATATATACATATTGACAGATCTAGAATTGATTATTAATATGATTTATCAAAAGGTTTGCATGTGGCTATTTGATATGCATGACTTATTATTATGTTATGCATTCATTGTTTATTTGTTTATTTTTAAATACTTGCTTGTTTGTTATGTGTAACAAGGGTATTTTATAAGAAAAATAAACTGACCTAAACAATGGTGAAACATGTATTTTTAAGCATAGTAATCATAATCGTTTAATTGATTGATTTTCTGCACAAAATAGTTAGAACGACTCACCCATTAATGACAAACTGTGTGATGGGTATAAGGAGGGTACTCACTAAATTGTGACCCTAAAGATGAGGGTTTTTAATATGCTTCGCGCTGACCTGATTCTCCGCGCATTTGTGCGTCTTAATGGAGCTACCAAATATTCCTATATGTGTGCATAAAATCTTAAGGGTGAATTACTTTATTTTCTACGCACCACTTTTGTGGTAATTATCCGAATAACTTGGGTCTTATGACTCATGCATTAGTAGGATATAGTGGTAACTAAGGTGATTCTTTAATTGGTTATCCAATACCTCGATTAAATTTTGATGATGAAAAGCTTGAAATCATTAAAACAAGGATGTAATTGTTTTAATAAAAACCTTATGCTACGAAGATGAATGCATGACATCTTTATACATATTTGATTTGACATCAAAATTATTACCCTTAATTTAAGTTGTATGCCATCCAATGAAACGGAAACACCTGAGATTACCTTTTATTTGCGTGAGAACGTGATTTAGATCGTAATCAAAGGGTAAAATATCCACGTGTCGTGAGAACGGGCATGGATGATTTTGCAGTTTCTTAAGTTGGACAACTTAATTGAGTTTTGTAGTGAGAACTGGCAACTCAAGGCATAAGATGAGGATAAAACATGTTTACATGGCAATTGAAATTGGCTAAATGTAAATCCCATAAATCTAGGAATTGCAATTTGAAAATTGGCAATTGAGGCTCGACTCGTACCATTTTGAATAATTTCATTACTAGCAGATCAACTGATGTGATGAAACTATGTCAATTTGGATCCTAGTTTTCAGTGAAAATTAAATGGTTATATGTTTATGAACCAAGGGTATTTAATTTTCTTGAAAAGGTTAATTATCGAAAATACTAAAAATTGAATTTTGTAATTCTTTTGAATGTATAAATGCAACATTTAACCGTAAACGTGGTTTAGTCTTTTAGTAAATTGATCGATTATGCTTTCAAACAAATGTTTGATCGAGAATAATTTACCGAAAATAAAAAAAACAAAGTCTCTTTTTCATGGGAGAAAATGAGACTCAATCCTATTCCTTTTCATGAATGAGAAAGGTATTATAGGAACATTTGAATTGTCTAAATTCTAATGTAACTCATAGCAATTAATTGCACATCTTATTTTCCATAAAGATTTCATTACCCTCATTTGGTGAATGAATCCTTTTGTAACAAACATGAATGTTGGTTAACTGGAAAACATGTATATGAGTTACAAAATTAGAAGCTAGAAAAATTACCGCGAAAATTGGTAAAAGGAAAACTAGCATATTTTATCTAGTTGTTTTGCTTTAGCCTTTAATGGTGCTACAAACCAGTATGGGCATGGTAGACCTGTTAAGGAAGAAATTGCATACCCAATTTTTCAAGTTAATAACATTGATGGATAACCCATCATTCACAGAGTAGAATACACCTTTTAGTACCTAAGTAATGATTACGTATGGTTCTTCAAAGGTGTAGGAAAGTAAAAAGCAAGCAAGTTGTTTTCACTGGTTATGAAACACTTACAATGTTGTCAAATTCAGTGGGAGCATTTGTGTTGCATTACTGAATAAGAAGTTGTTGAAACGATTTCTAATTCAGTGGGAGCTACAAGCCTTATATCTACTAGTTATATCTACTAGTTATATCTATGACACAAATCATATTAATCAAATAAACGAACGTGTATCGTGTTGTTTATATGCTACATGATGTTGTTCCATGCACAAGTGGGAGAAATCTTTATTGTGTGCAAGGTACAACACATATTAATATGATTTAAATGGATTCTCTTGAATGTAAAGTAAGAGAATAACGTTCTAAAAGGAAGTATACATTTAAATATGTATGATTGCACTATTAAGAACATGTGTCAAGATGATAACAAAGACTACTTTAAATATTTATGTCATTCAATATTTAAGAAACACTTATAGTTACAATTTACGTTACGTGAGAACGTGAACTAGATTATAGACCAAGGTAAAATATCCACGTGTCGTGAGAACGAGCATGGATGATTTTGCAGTTTCTTACGTTGAACATTTCATGGAATGACATAATTAAATGAAGTAATCTAATACTACTTTGAATTTAAGTATTCGTTGGATGACTTAAATATATGTAGTAAATATTAACTTGAAATCTTAATTGAAACCCGAGGTGGTGTTCATAATTACTTTAATTATAAATGTTTATGATTTTGTAAAGTCACAAACATGAAGTCTTTTAATACAAGACTTACAATATAAAGTAAGACGTTAACTTGCTATGTATTAAGACATATGCATGAAGTCAATGAGTTGATCAATGACTTATAACATATAGTGGGATTATAACTGTTATGTCTTTTGACTTGGTCAAGAATACTTGTGTTATAATACATGCAATTGACTTGGTAATTCTATTGTACCATTAAGTTTTACTTTGTTGGTAAATAGGATAAACCAAAGAGTAGATAGTAATCTTAAATATTGTTAGATTAATCTTACAATATTAATTCTAATGAAATACCATAGTCTTATGGTATGTTCAGTTAGAAGAATCAAAATGTATTGGCAATGTTTGATTCAAGATAACTGTAGTTTCTTCCAAAAATTATCAAGGTTAGTAGATTGAGAATAGATTGAATATACTCAATAAGACTTCAACCTAGAAGATTAATAAGACACCATTTTTTATGGAAAGTGATGAATCACACTAAGTCTTATAATGAAGTTCTGAATTTGTTAAACTACTTGTAAAGTGGGTTGTAACAAACTAATATCAGGAACTGTAAATTTTTTTTTGTAATATCTCAAAAGAGAACAATGTATTGTTGCTTTACTTGCTAAACTATTTAAAGGTAATCTTTAAATTATTGAAGGCAAGTGGGAGTTTTGTTTAGATCTTGAAAGATTAAATTACAAAATACATAATCTTCTAAAATGCACTAGCAAAGATCATGGTGAGGCTAAACATGTAAATGATAGACCTCAATATGATGGAATTGTCATTCATAGATCCGAAAAGATATCTCAGATATTTAATATGCTGAGGAATATGAGTTACAGTATCATGGTAAGCCTGTTAATCATAATGATGAATTTACCAAATGTTGAATTGTGGTAAATCAATCATACTATGAATGTAGAGATGTTGTCCATAAAGATAATCAATTTTAGATACTTGGTTTATCTAAATGAAGATGATTTTCTTCAAAGGATAAAAACCCTAGTGGTTTAAATTTTTGTGTAGAAATCATATGGACAATATTGTACACGTATTTAATGTATGTCTAGTGATAATAATATTAATCATACTTAAGCAATTAACTATGATTGAATATTCTTTCCTAGATACATTAAATAGAAGTATAAAGATTATAATTGTCATACTTAGTTTCACTGATATGAAAGTTTGACAATGAATATCAAAACTCTTTGTTTTGGAATTACTTTTGTGAGGACGATAAGTAATGCAAAGGAGTTTTATGAATTAAAATAATCTTTGTATATGTACAAACTGCAAGAATCCATGAATGGATATATGCATGCATCTAGGAGATGATTCTTATGTTTAATATTAAATCCATGTTTGATTTAATAATTAAAATAAGATAGCTCATAAGTATTCCTGAAAGCTAGTGGGAGTATTATTTTTTATTTTCTTAAATCTTATATGTTGTATGGGCAACTACATTCCACCTAAATTAAGTTTTAGTTGGGAATGAACTTCATTTGTAAGATTTGGAAATAAGATATATAACCTTGGAATATATGTTTATTATTATAAACATATGTGGTAAATAAATGAGTCTAATAGAACATGATGGATATATAATGAGATCTTAAAGTCTAACTTAAAGATTCATCATGTACATCATGTTGTAAGATTGTTGTGTCATGCTTGATTACAAGATGATTTGACAACATTGAAAGTTGTTAGTGTAATAAATATTTTAAAAGGAATATGTTTGGATTTAGAATCACATTCCACAATCTGGAGATGCTCCTAGATTCTATGGATGAAAATATGGCAATTGTTTCATAATTGTCATTGCCGACAAACTTGAGTTTTGGTAGGCACCAACATTACACTATAACTGTTCAAAGTTTACGGATGTTTAAAGAGCATATTGTTGGTTGTACACAATGATGCTAGTATAATTGAGATGACACTCAATTCTAGTCACGGTATCCTTGATGATGACCATGTTGACTAGTTATGCTCAACTAAGAGCATAGTTGCATTATACATTAAAGAATAAAGAATACTTTTAAACTTTATAGTTTTAAAAGATGATTGTCATAAAAGGTGGTTCAGGTTGTCACGCACCTTATGGAATAATATGACAATATCAAAATATGTGTAAACACATACGAGAAATTCACTTATTAAATTCTTGAAATAAGTATTCTCAAAATTCCTATAGATCAAAGTTATTTGAAATTATGCCATGTCAACGAGTATGATTATCATGACTTGAGGCAAAATTCATTAACTAAGAATTATCATGCATTGATCTATTTAGTACTTGGATAAAGGATATTGTAAACATTATTATTCAAATGAAATAAAGTATTTTGTTATGTTTATTATTCATTTATTATGATGTTATCCTATATTTGCATGTTTAAATCCTTGAATAACTTAAGTTATTCTAAATAGTCAGTTGTCGATCAATAACATGGGAATGATATTGAATTAAGACAAATCTGAGTATTTGTTAGAATATACTTGAAAGTATATTGATGCATAGCATGACTAATTTCAGATGATATTCAATGAATTGAGTATAGGACTTATCCCACCCACATGATGATACTTTATGGATCGTAGTCATTAAGTATATCATGGATATTTATCCTCTGACTTGAGATACCAGAGATATTTCATGGATGTAGTGCACTTTTGTGAAGCAATCTAACGCTATACGTAACTAGTAGTTATAAGGGTTGTTTTCAGAAGTGTTGCGAAATTTATGAATTTTGCTCGTAGTCAAAACATGATTTGTTTCCTTCAAATCTATTTTGAAGTATAATACTACTGGGCCCCTCGTAGGGTTGTCAAGATGTTTGCATGGCCATGCCCAAGGTCTTCTGGAATATGTTCAGAAAAATTGGAAATCTTGATCAATCACATAAAGCGAGAAACAGAACAGTTAATTAAGAAATGAGTGAGATCCATATTCTTATTAACATGGTATTAGAAACAAAAGGATGAATATGATGATGAATCATCGAAAATTTGTTTTTCTCCAGAAAACCATACACGAGTTGTACCGGGGGCATTGGCGTGTTGCTAGACGCTAACCAATGTCATTACACGTTTTATAAACATATCCAAGTATGAGCTGTTGGAAATGTATATATTTATAAATACGTGAATGTCCGGATTCGAACTCGTGACCACGGGATTGCACACATTAGCGAATGAGAATTAAAGTTAATAATTAATGTTAATGATTACGATTAATTATTATACAAAACTCGTCTAACGATCGTTAAGTATTTAACGGAAAATTACTAACGACCGTTAAATGTAAAGAGAATGACTAGTAGTGTAAAATCTTAAAAAGGAAAAGATTCGGGTATCCCTTGGGGGCATGATATGGCCGGCCATAGGGGGGTTTACACAACCCAAAACCCTAACTTGTTCCCAAAGATTTTATAACACTATAAATACAAAGGCTAGGGTTAATGATTTTCATAGCTTTTGTACACACACATTAATCTAAACTTTTCTTGTCTTTCTCTTGCTTAATTCGGCCGAAACCCTACTCTATAGGGTATTTGGTTTTGTTTTTCTAAAACAAAGTTTTGTAGATCTAGCAATCACTTTATTCGTTGGTTAATTCGTGTGTACAAGAACGTGGTAGTAAGACACTATTCTTACACCAATTGGTTTGAGTTATAAAACAGTAAGGGATAACTCGTTAAACCACTTTGTCACATCCATTGAAGAGATCTATTGAATTACAAGAGGTACGTATTCTTCAGTTAATTATTTATTTGTTATGATTTTAAGTGTTCCGCTGTGTACTCTGTAATGTGTATATGATTTTATTATGTTTTATATATCTTAAACTAAACACTACCATGGTACCCCACCATAGCACATGGTGCCCCATCGATGTTCAATATCTTATCACTAACTGTCCCCCCACCTCGATCCTTCACCACGTCCCTGTGTTATTACTTGCCTCCGCCCCTGCATCCCACATGCCCAATTCAAACATTAATTCCCTTTAGTGGGCGGACAGCCATGGTGCACCAATCAACAAACTCCTTTAATCCCCACGTCCAACAAAAATCCCTGCAACGTCAGAATGAGTTCGCTCTCAGTGCAATCAAGAGCCTATCATTTTCCTTTTTGAGGAGTCTACAACTTCTATTTTAGTACCAGGTATCAAATTTGCATTTAATAAAGGTAAAGGATAGTGGTTTCTGACTAAATCTGACGGATATCCAAACGGCCTAGACTCTAATGTGCTTATAGTATTAGACAACTACCAAACCACATTGGACCTTGTGTGTGCAAAAGTTTGGATATTTATATACAGATACTTACCATAGTATGCAAACAAACCAACGCAGAAACAAAACCTCAAATTATTGTCGAAACTCTTTCGCTATTCCATCATAATGTTGATGCAGGAGCATCCCATGCTTCGAATCATTTGGTTGAATATCTCGAGTTTTAAGCAAGTTATTTTGTTTTTATTTAGTTGCCTATATGGGTTTGACTTTGCAAGTTTCTTCTCAGTTTTATGATAATAAATCGAGGACCCTTTCTTTCTATAAGTATGGGCGACTTTTCTTATTGGTGCTGTGTTTCTCTTGTTCTGTGGCCATTGGACTATTGATCCGCATCAAATGTTCACCACTTTCTTTCTCGTATCAATGCTGTTTTTGTTGTTGCTCATCATGAGCAGGAGCACGGGTTTCAAACTTCGGCAACGGCAGCTTCCTCCAGGCCCAAAATCACTGCCCTTCATTGGCAGCTTAATCCCCATGCTTCGAAACAAGCCCACGTTTCGATGGATACATAGATTGATGGATGAAATGAGCACAAAGATCATATGCATTCGTCTAGGAAACATCCATGTTATAGCCGTGAGTGATCCAAAGATAGCTCGTGAGTTCATCAAGGACAAAGATGAGATATTCTCGTCAAGGCCTGATTGCATGTCCGGTTATCTAGCAAGTGGTGGATACTTGACCACCGTTCTTGTTCCGATGAGTGATCATTGGAAAAAGATGAGAAAAACCCTATCCAGAGATATTCTCTCGGTTGCTAGGCACAATTGGCTTCAAACCAAGCGAAATGAAGAAGCTAATAATTTGATTCGGTATGTATATATAGTGTGCATGCATACTTATTTTTCTTCAAATTTGTGCATTTATTTTTTTTGGCTGATAACCTCTTCATCATGCAGGTACATCCACAACCAATGTTATGTCAACGTTGCACGTACCAAAGGGGTCATGCATGTTAGGACAATAGTGCAACAATACTCGAGCAATATGATAAGGAAGATCATGTTCGGTAGTAGGTATTTTGGTAAAGGAAATAGAGATGGTGGACCTGGGGCTGAAGAGATTGAGCATGTCAATTCACTTTGGACGATTCTTAGTTACCTTTACGCATTTAGCGTGACCGATTACCTTCCATGGTTGAGATGGATAACTGATTTTGATGGTCATGAGAAGATCATGAGGGACGCTATTCGTACTGCAAGAAAGTATCAAGATCGTTTGGTCGATGAAAGGATTCAACAATGGAAAGAGGGAGTTAGGGTGATAGAAGACGACTTGCTTGACATATTCATCAACCTTAAAAACCCTACACTAACTGCAGATCAGATAAAAGCTCAGATCCTTGTAAGATTCAATTTATTTTTGTTTTACTTGTGAGAAAATTTGGATCTTCTTTTCCTAAAGTAATATGCATGCATTTTTTAATCGGTTGTATATATATAGGAGCTTATGTTAGCGACATTTGATAATCCATCAAATGGCATTGAATGGGCAATGGCAGAAATGATAAACCAACCAACGATTATCTAGAAAGCAATCCAAGAGCTTGATTCTGTGGTGGGAAAAGATAGATTGGTGCAAGAATATGATATACCTAATCTTAACTATATCAAAGCCTGTGTTAGGGAAGCTTTCAGGTTGCATCCTGTTGCACCTTTCAACGTTCCTCACGTCTCATCTGTTGACACCACTGTCGCGGGATACTTTATACCAAAGGGTAGCCATGTGCTACTAAGCCGCCCTGGGCTAGGGCGGAACCCTGAGGTGTGGGATGACCCACTGACTTATAATCCAGACCGTCACATGAAAAGTGATTATGAAGTGGTTCTAACGGACCATAACCTTGATATGTTGTCGTTCAGCACTGGTCGAAGTGGTTGTGCTGGTGTGTTATTGGGCTCGACCATGACCATAATGCTGCTAGCTAGGCTTATACAAGGATTCAGTTGGGAGTTGCCATCAAACGAGTTGCATGTTAATCTCAAGGAGAACTTGCAAGATTTGTCAAAGGCTAAGCCATTGTTAGCCTTAGCAAAACCTCGTCTGCCTCCACAACTATATGTTAGATAATAAAGGCCTAGGCCAAGCCTGTCGGGTTTGGCCCATTTAGTTTTTAGGTTTTGTTTAGGTTTGGTCTCTATTTAATATCTTGTAATATGTGTAATTTATTGAATCTGAAAATTGTTTTTCCTTTGATTTCCACATGATATCAGAGCTACGTGAAAGATGAAAAAAAAAAAAAAAAAAAAAAAAAAGTTTCGCTTGATCTGACTCGTTGCCGTAACTGTTTGAGTTATCCATATGACCATTGGTACTTTTTATTGTTTTCACATGCTCGGTTAGAGCACACACAATAATAACGCCATAACGGCGTTTTTTACAAAATTAACGGCGTTGTGCCGTTATTACCTTTGGACTTCCGGCGTTATTTCGGCGTTAGTCCTTCCCCGTTAACCCCTTAACGGGCGTTATTTGTTTTTTTTTTTTTTTTTTTTTTTTCATTTATGCCCCTAAATGAGGGGTTGTTTTTGTAAATTGTTGGGAATGTTATTGATGTTATTGAGATGTTATTGTTGTGGGTGTTTTTTGGGGATGTTAATGTTAAATGTTAAAGCTGATGTGGCGCTGACATGGACGGTGTTATTGGTGTTATGGTGTTACGATTGTAACTGCTCTTACATGGAATCAGGTATACAAAGAGAATTAATAACATGTCTGAGTATTAGTTTATTAATATAGTTGAATTGTTTCATTGTTGTATTGTATTGCTACATCCTAGTTGTTGTCATTCATTGATTGGATATAGGATTTTAATTAAAGTGGGCCCGTGCATGTTAGTTATTTGCAATTCGTTTTTGAAAAGGAACGAGTTGCTTGAATTTGTCTGTTTAATATTTGTTTGTTTGGAGTTTAATAATTATTGGATAAAAATCAATTAAAAAGACAAATATTCGTAAAAAGATAAAAAAGATTTTTTTTTTTTAAATATTTCTCGAAAAAATCCCAAAAAATTCCACAAGATCGGGTTTGATGGTGCATGAAAAACTTTTTTCTAAAACTGGATATTTTTTCCGAAAAAAAATTATGAAAAAATACGTTTGCACATTAAATCGATTTTCTGTGCATCAAAAATTGATTTTTGCACCCAACTTCTTTTGACTTTTTTCATCAAAATAACATTGCGCATCTAACTAAAACAAGTTGAAAATTTTGTGCACCAAAATCATTTTTTTTTTTGCATTAGAAAAAATGTATCAAAACTCGAAATTATAAAAAATGTTTTCACAAAAGTTTTATGCACCAACATACCCGATCTTGTGGAATTTTTTGAAATTGTTGAAGAATTTTTTTTTAAAAAATAAATATTTTTATTCTTTTTAAGGATATTTGTCTTTTTATTTTAACTTAACCCTATAATATATATATATATATATATATATATATATATATATATATATATATATATATATATATATATATATATATATATATATATATAGTCCGGTTCTTGAGAAAAGTGTAATTAGAGAGAAAAGCGAGAAAAAAAGTTACAGGGTAGATTCTGTAAACAGTGGAAAGTTTAGGGTCAAAATAAAATACGGAGTAGCTGGGTAACCATTAGATACACACACAGTTTTCAGTTCTCTCCCGATTAAAAACACACACACACTCACCGTCAGCACCACCACCATCTTCGCCACCGGTTTCCCTCCGCCACCGCGTCAATCTTCACTCTGCCACCGTCACACCGACGCCCAAACACAGAAACACATCAAAATACACGTTATTTAGTGGAATAACAACGATTTGAGATGCGATTTGAGTTGCGTGATTTTGTGATACTGGATAATTGCGTTATCACAACTTTATTCAGGTTATATGTACATTTTAAGATTATTATTTTTCTTATTATTTTGAATTTGTGTAAAATTAGGGCATCAATTTTAAGCTTTTTTTTTTCTTATTATTGTGAATTTGTGTAAAATTATGGCATCGATTTTGAAAGTTTAAAAATAAAATTAGGGCATCGATTTTGGAGGTTTAAAAATAAAATTATGGCATCGATTTGTGTAAAATTAGGGCATTGATTTTTTTTCTTGCTAGTAAAAGATTGTTTCTGTTTTTGCAACTGGAAAAAGAAAATTTAGGGCATTGATTTTTCTCTTGCTAGTGAAAGTTTGTTTCTGTTCTTGCAGCTGGAAAAGGAAATTGAACGATATGGTGAAGAAAAATGGCACTCAAGACTGATGAAGACAGTATGACGATGACGAACAGCTTGTGAGATTACAATAAATTATTGAGGGTGTTAGGAAATAGGAGGTTAAGAGTGTGTGTAAGAAGATATGTGATACTGTTTCGGATTTAGCGGTTTTTGGTTTTTTGGTGAGAATGGATAGGTGGAGTTGTTGACTTTAATGTTTGGATGTGTGGCGAGTGATAATGACATGTTGAAAGAGAGTGCGCTTTTGATTTTCGCGCAATTGGCGCGTTTTATTGCTGAGAATTTGCTTTTTTGTATATGGATACTTTGCATAATGTGTTTTTGTCTTGTTTAGGGGTAGGGGTGGGGGTTGAGGTTAGGATTGCGACGTTAGGTGCTACGATTAATTTTATTCAGTGTTTGGAGAAGAGTAGGGATAGGGATAAGTTTCATGGTTTGTTGCCTTTGATGATGATGACGTTAACCGAGGTTGACTTCGATTAGACCAGACCGACCCAGAGAGGAACGTGCCCACGACGGCACCACCATATGTTGTAGATGAACCTACTAAAGACGCTTTGAATTTTGGTAAGGAGAGTACGGCTCAGGACGCGCTGGAGTTGGTGATTGAGTTGGTTGGGACTGAGTTCAGGTTTTTGAGGAAGAGTATTGTGGAAGATGTGGGGGCGATTTTGCAGATAGAGGAAGCAGAGAGTTTGGAGGAGGGGACTAAGAATTTGGGGGTTGAGTTTGTTGTGATGCTTGCAAAGGCGAGGGACACGGGACCTGGGATGATTAAGAAGTTGCTGCAGTTTATTAAGAGATTGTTTGAGGCTTTGATGAAGATGTTGTTGGATGTTGAAGATGATCATGCTTGGCATATTGCTGAGATTGAACATGAGGATGCTGAAGGTTGCTCAAAGGTATTACTAATTGTTCTCTTGGCATTTTGTAAAGTTTAGTTATAGGCGGTTTTTGGAATCAAATTATGTGTTAGTATTGTAACTTTTATGTATGTTCTGATTTAGGTTATGACTAAGAACTTAGAGCATGTCGTGTCAATGATAAAATTATATTAATGAATGTTTGTGTAAAATAGGGTAAAATTATTATGAATTTGTGTAAAATTATGGCATCAATTTTGGAGGTTTAAAAATATAATTAGGGCATCGATTTGTGTAAAATTAGGGCATCAATGAGTATGATTAGTGCATCATCCAACATATTAAGGCATCAATGTGTTTGTTTAAACATCCTTTTGCATGTTTTGTGCATCCACTTGCATGTTTATCGTAAATCATCTTAACAACTTCTTCTTGTTTAATTACTTTTCTAGTGTTGCTAAAAGTTTTCCTCTTCGCGTTTTATCATGTAACAGGTCAAGATGGCCGAGAATAATAACCCTGAGTTCGCTAAGAAGTTGGCTTCTCTAGCTGACTTGTACGTCAATGATTCTTTTGGCATAGCACACACGGTCCATGCTTCAACCGAGGGTGTTGCCAAGTGATGAGTGTCTAAATACTCATCATTTTTGTACAATCTAAACTGCAAAATCATCTGAAAACACTCAGAAATGCATCAAAATGATGAAAATATCACAAATCAGTGTTTTATGTGTTCTAAATGCAAAAATATCAAAATCAGATGAAAAATGATTCAAGTTTGCAAAATTGGCAGTTTTAGTCCCCCAAGTTTCAAAAGTTGTCAAAAACAGTCCCTGGTAAATCAAAATGTGGAATTTTATCATTCAAGGTCCCTGAAATATTCTAAGTTGTTAAAAATGGTCCTTGAATGAATCTTTGGTCAAATGGCGGAAAAGGTCCTTAAAGTTTGAAAAATGGCAAAATTAGTCCTTGGATATTTTAAAATGGAATTTTATGCAAAAGTGGTCCTTGTACTATCAAAGTTTGTCAAGTTTGGTCCTTGTGATAAGTTTGGAAAAGTGGCATGTTCAGTCCTTTATCTTTGGTCAAATTGCAACATTGGTCCTTATGATATTAAACAAACCAAACGGACCCTTTGTATTTTAAACCCAGCAAACAAATAGAACCCCTGCCATTATACATTTGACCCCCTTCACACTAATACCGCGGTTTAACAAAGTCAAACACCAGCCACTGTTCATCCCCTACCTCCTTGTCCCGCCAAATCCAGAAACCAGAGCTGGTATTTCCATTTTTTTCAACACTCCACTTGTATCACCTCACCCCCACCTTACCTTGTCCCCCTCCACCTCCACATCTTCCCAAAATCCATTAATGGCTCAAACCTGCTAATGACTTTTTTGGCGCCAAATCTCCACATGGACGATTCTGATGATTTAGAGAGATCCAATGGCTGAAATCAAGTGGGAAACAATCAGAGGTCGACATGAAGTCTCAAAAGTCTATAAAGAAGAGATGAGATGCATTGTAGAAAGCGATCTAGAATAATTTAGCTTAATATATGTCGTTTTAGTTAATTTTCCATTTCCAGTGTATTTCTTAGCTTTCAAGTACTATCTTAAGTATTCTCAGTGTATTTCAAATTCTTTTCAGTAATAAATTTCAGTGTTCAAGTTCCAATTTCAGTTTGTGCATTTTCAAATTTCAAAAAAATCTCATGAGTGTTTGAATGTTGTTTATAGATGTTATCTTGGACTGAGTAAGCCCACATAAGCTCCTAGATAGCATATTAAAGCTATTAGATACTTTAAAATTCAGTTTAGAAGAAAAAACCAAAAATACAAATAAATTAGTGAAAAATCAAAAAAATCTATGGTGAAGGTGATCAAAAAGCTAGAGCAAGGTTGATTGTGGATGGCCTTGGTTTAGTGCTTCTTGGGAAGCTATAGGAAGTTGTTTCAGTCTTTGGTTCTCAGTTTTGAGCTTGGAAGCCACTTGTAAGCCTTTTGCTCATTTTTGGCATTTCACTGTTTGAATTGATCAAAAGCTTAAATCTTTGTGTTTTATTGTTCATTAGTTATAGTTAAGTATAATTAACCATTAAAAATAGTTGCTTGTTCCTTTTAACTTGTAGTTACCAAAAATCTCATTTTTACAGTTAAATTAGTATAAGTGTTATTAATAAGTTTTATGTTGTTATTAATGTTGTTTAATGTTTATTTAGTTTCAGTATATGATAATATATGGTTATTAATCAAATGCATGGACTGAATCTGTGATAATCTTTGAAAATCACCAAAACAATCTCAATAAGGCTTGTTTGGTTTCACTTAGTTAACTGTTTTAGAAAGTGTTTGATTTGCTGCTTGTTATTGCTCTGTGTCACTTAAGTACTTATTAGCTCAGTCAAACCATAAAACATAGTCTCTACTTGTTAAATAGTCAAAATCAGTTTCAATATCACCTTAATAGTTAACTGTTAGGATTTTTGATTACAAACCTCATCAAAGTAGCTTAAAATTTGTTAACTTAGCTTAATCTCATCTTATTTTAGGTTAGTATAACATAATCAGTAAGTAGATTTGATTCAGGGTTCACATTAGTTAACTTATCCGTGATTCTGCTGAATTGCATTTGAATCTACTGAAGTGTTATTTGCTGATTCTACTGATTCAGTATTTTGGCTTATGCTGATATGCTTCTGCTGATCTGTTTGAAGTTTGCTGAATTGATTTTTGATTCTGCTAATGTAGAAGTTTAGATTCTGCCGATTTGTTTGTTGTTGCTAATTTCTATTTCATTTCTGCTGATTTAGAATTTTTAGATTCTACTGAATCTGCTGATTCTGCTGAATTGCTTATTGTAGTTTAATAGTCTGTTTCTTTACATTCTTTAGCTTATTTCAGTGTGCTTAAGTTGTCTATAGCTTAATTTGTCCTCAACAATCATTCTATCGTCTGAAAGTTTTTAAAACACCATTGAGTCTCCGTGGGATTTAACGACCTGGGGAAACACTATACTCCTCTGATCTTCATTGCATTGGTTTCTGAGCAGTTTTAAGTTTGTTACGGTTGGCCATTCACAAGTGGTCAGCTTGTGTGATAAAACCTGACTGTCTGGAGCTCAATCACCAAGCATTTGAAGCCTTCTGTTGCTAGTTTCCTCGTGCAAAAGGTTTGGTTTTTTAGCTTCTGTTAATACAATTTTTAGTAGTTATATTATGTTCATACAAAAGTTAAGTGGTGTTCAGGATTGCGCTTGCTAAACACATTTACATTTTAGTACTGCATTTGTTCACTAAAATGACACAGATAATTGATTTTCAAATAGTTTGACACAATTTATTTGGTTATTTGTGTTTCACAAACACAATAATCATTGGACAAAAATAAGGCATCGATGTGCATGTTTAGTGCATCCATTTGTGAAAATTATGTTTAGTGCATCAAAAATATGTTTAGTGCATCATTGGAAATGGAGGAGACTTGCTTCCTCGTGATGGTCGTTGGAACTTTAATAACAAGGTCATTTGTTATTTTGTTAATTTAGTATTTATATATAGTTAAAACTTCTAGTGTTGGCTATAATAGTTTGATATTTGGATCATGTATACACTTGTTAACCCAACGCATATTAGTTATTGGGCTATTGTGAACTTTGGTGCACGATGTGAGATCAAAAACATGTGCAGAGATCTACTCAGATGTTCTAGAGCGAAAAGAATGGTGAGTTAACTCGCATATTATTTGTTTCACTGTTTGTACACATAACATATATGATATGCTTTGGTAAAATAAATTATTATGTATTATTCTT
>BPTQ01000008.1:322814502-322992960 GCA_019973895.1 Chrysanthemum seticuspe | reverse complement strand
ATTGGATCCAAACTTCACCAAAGTCAACTGTTAATTGGTTTTCAAAAAGTCAAAATGTCAAAAATCTTGTTTTATGCAGAAAGTGCAGCAGTTGCACTGGGTCCATTAAAGGGTTTCAAGGTCTGAATTTTGGGTTATAAGCAGTTAGCTTGGTTGTCTTTGAGCCCTCATAATTGGTTTTAGCTTTTGCTTTCTGGATAAGCTTGGGAATAAGCTCAAAACAGGCCACATTTGCCCTGCACAAGCTCAGCTGACACTGAGTGATTTTCTCAGTTTTAGCCAAGCTTGCACAGAGCTTATTTAAGCTTTTTAGAAGCTGGTCTTTTGGTCAGTGGTAGTCACCTAGGTCTAGTTGAGGTATCAATAATTGTTTTTTAGTTTACAGCTCATTTAAGTGCTTATTCTGGTCTGCTAGTTAGCACCCATTTTCTGTTTTTAGCTTATTCTCAAAAACATCAAATCTGTTAAATTGTGCTAATCAGTAGCTGTAGTTTGTTGTTTTTAGTGCAATTTGGTTAAATTAGTATATCAGTGCTTCTGAGATCAGTGGTTTGCTTATTTGGTTCACTTAGCTTATTTAAGAGCTTATTCATAAGCTCAAATCACATCAGTTCCATAATCTTGAACACAAGCACCTGTTTTTCTAATTTTCATAGCTTCTTATCATTATTTTAGAGTTTCCCTGAATTTTTCAGATTTTTATAAGCTGTTTTGCTATTTTTCCTATTTTTAATTAGTTTTTAATACTTTTTAAATAGCATTTAATACAAAAAATTAGAAAAAGGTTCAAAAAAATAAGTTTTCAATTTTCTTAGGCTTAGATAAATATAAAAAGTGAAAAAAGTAATTTTCTAGATTTTTCATAGCTTATTTGGTAATTTTTAGTAATTTAATTAGTTTTTAATGGTTTAAAATTAATAGAAAATAGAAAAATAGTCACAAAAATACAAAAATAGTTTTGAAAAGTCTATTTAGATATTTTAGACTTTTCCAAGTGTTAATCTTATTTTTCTAGCTTAATTTCATATTTTCTTATATTTTAGGTAATTAATTATTAGTTAAAAATAGTTTTTAATTAGATAATTAGTTTTAAAAATAATTTTCTTTTTCTATATATTTTCTTTTATCATTAGGTTTATAAAAACATCATTTTCATATTTTTAGGGTTAATATTGAATTAGTTTCACTTTTTTATTTTGTACGTCGCGTAGATTTTAATTAAAACGTACGTTTTAGGTTTTAAACGTTCATCACTTTAAATATAGTGATAGCGTTTATTTAATAGGTTTTATCTTTTTAATTTTCTTTAATTTGCATTTAAGGCGTTTTTAATTTGTTGGCTTTTCTCGTAGTTATAATATCATTCATAATCCTTTTTCTGTTCAAACTTCTCGATTACTAGACGTTGATTTATCCATTGCATAGCTCGCTGGGACATAACGACCCGGGGAGACTCTATCCTCCTCTGATCTTAATTGCATTAGTGTTTGAGCAGTTTTTAGTCTTTTAGACTTGACTGTTTAGCACCGATCACCCACCATTATTTCTTCTATGATTCTGCCTGAGCGAAAGAATTCTGACATATATGGTTTTTGCCTCTTGATCTTTCACTACCCAAAAAGAAACTTGTTTTTTTTAATTAAAATAAATGTTAATTCTCTTTATTTTCATAGGGCCATGGAAGATAAAAATGCCTAGTGGACTTTTCTCAAGATTAATGCAAAGGTCTTAATTTCAAGTCATATTACAGTTTTGTATCCTGTTTTTTCTTTCTTGAACTCATATGATTTATTTGTTTTTTATTGCAGATGTGTGGTATAAACTCGCTGCTATTAGTTGAGTATTTTCATTCAGTGCCATTAGTCTCAAGGACTCCTACCATCATATTTGGAACTTTCGGGATTTTCTTATCTAAGTACTTATTGATCAAGTGCTAACCCGCTCTAAAAAAATAAGTAGGTACTAACATGTTTATTCCGTAAAACGTACAGATAAGCAGTTTTTATAGAGTACATATAAGTGTTTTGGAACTTTTTATGTGATCATTGCAACTTGAATTCAGAAGGATAATTCATTTTTGTTTGATTTCATAATAATTAGATTTGGAAATTTTGACAGATTTACTTATTAATGTACTGATTCGGGCTATTTTCATAATCTAATACATCAAATGGTTAAACTCAGAATGTTTTCTAATTAAGATATGGACCAAATGGGCCTAACAGGTCAAATGATTAGTGCTAAACAAACGGGTTGAAAATGGATGAAAATGGCAATAGTAGATTAAATGGGAATTAGGGCATCTATGAGTATGATTAGTGCATCGAAAAGGTAGATTTTAGGGCATCTATGAGTATAATTAGTGCATCGAAAAGGTATATATTAGAGTGGTTGATTGTCAATCGACGACATCCGTAGGGTCTTTTAATCACCTTCATTGAGCTCATTAAGGTACCTTGTTATGAACCTGAATGTGATCTTTTGTTAGTTCATAAGTCCAGAATAGTAGTTAACCTGTGATATTTATGATTGAGCAGATCCCTAGGTATAACTTCTGGAGCCGATCTTTTACAAGGTGTGCTCCCGAGATTGAGATGCTTTTTGAATCAGTTTTGAGATCTGTTATTTTTCTTAATTTGGCATCTTGAAGTGAACAAATAGTACTTTGTATATGTAATTGCAGAAGTAAATACAAGAGATATGGTAAGTGGAGGTGCCCTTTGGGAGCTGGTTCGTATGTCCCGTGACGACATACGTTCTATTATATGAATGGAGGCGCTTGCGAATAGAGATATAACTGAAAACAAATGACTTTGTATTATTCCAAATATGTCGTGTATTTACTAATCCTCTATTCATAGTTGAACTAGTTATTTGATCAATCGCTAACATTGTTCTATGTTTCAATGGGCGTTACACCCCTTTCCACATGTATCATCTTCAGGTGTTGTTACTTTTCTTGCTTGTGAGTGCTACCCTTTGTACTTATGCTTATGATCTAGCTTGTGAGTGCTACTCTTTGTACTTATACTTATGAATGGTTTATTTGTAACATGTACAACCATATTGATACAAAACAAAATGGTATTTCTTAGACATATTGACATACTATAATACATCGATACTTTATGATGGATGCACTTAACATTCCATAATACATATAGTTCTAGTGAATCTATATTACAAATACATATACTTTTAGTGCATCTGTATTACAAAAAAAGGCATTTGTGTTAAAAAAAATAAGGCATATGTATTAATACATATACTCTACTCGCCACCGATGAATGGTTTATTTGTAACATATACTACCATATTGATACAAAACAAAATTGTTTTTCATCGACATATTGACATACCATGATACACCGATACTTTGTGATAGATAAACTTAACATTCCATGTTAGGAATTAGAAATTCCCGGTATTAAAGAGTCGGTCACCTCAAGTATATGTAATCGTTAGAAAGCTCGTAGTCGTAGTTCTTTTTAAGTTAAGTAGTAATTTAGTTAAGTAACACCGTGGAGGACGGACGGGTCTTTACCCACTGTATGCCTGATCCACAGCCCAAAGTGTGGCGATTTATGTAAGACTATAAATACTCTCTACCTCCCAAGGTAGAGAGTTGGAGCTCATAATAATATCTTTCACTTTCTCTCACTAAGTTCCCTAAACCTCTAACTTTCTCTCTCTAGAATTCCATCTATATGCTACTTTGTGTTATGGTTTGATGTGTATGTGAAAAGTTATATCTTACAATTGGTATCAAGAGCCATGGTTAGATCATATCTTGCACATCTTTGGATTTATAGTGGTTTTTAGGTGGTTTTTGAGTTTGGAAAAAGTTTAGTGGTTTTTGCATCATTTGGGTGATTTCTTGTGTTAAAGTTTGAATTTTGTTGGTACTTTTATGTTTAGAATCATCAAAAGTGTTTAGGTTTTCATTTGGTAAGCTTGAATCATCTTGGTTGGGTTGTTTTTGGATTGAAAAGTGATGTTTACATGGTTTTTCATGCTAGCGACTTAGTTCACGGAATATTTTTCTTGGTAGCGACTTGCTTCGCATTTTTGTAGCGACTTACAGTGTTGGAGCTAGCGAGTTAGAGCTAGCGAGTTAAAGTACAAGTAGTGGACTCTCCACTACGGGTAGCGACTTGTGGTAGCGACTTGGTCAGTAGCGAGTTGCTCTTTAGCGACTTGTGTCTCTAGCGACTTGTGTAGCGAATTGCTGCCAAAATTTGGTTAGCGACTTGGTCTGTAGCGAGTTACTACTTAGCGACTTGCTTTTCTGTTAGCGACTTGGGTTTCTAGCGACTTGGTTTTCTAGCGAATTAATTGGTAGCGACTTAGTGCATTTGTCTCTAGCGACTTAGTGCATTATCATCTAGCGACTTGAGTGATTGTTTACGGTTTTCTCTTGATTTAGTAAAATCCCGTGAAAGAATCTATTTCCCGGTTTAATCATAGAGTTATAAAATCCCGTATAATCTGGTAACATGTCTACCAACGTCCCTACTATCATCTCCACTGTTGCCGAGGATGTACAAGCAGCTGGCTCAGATACTCGTCCACCCATGCTTGACAGAACTGACTACGATTCTTGGGCTCAACGAATCAGATTGTATTGCCTTGGAAAGGAAAATGGTGTCAATATTCTCAAATCCATTGATGAAGGACCATATCGAGTTGAAACGACTAGAGACATACTTGATACTAATGAAGATGGTACTCCTGTTTACGGAATGGACAGACCTAAGATGTATGATGAGCTTGATGATAAGGAGAAAAAGAGATTCGATGCAGATATCAGGGCTTCAAACATTGTTCTTCAAGGTCTTCCTAAAGACATCTACAAGCTGATCAATCATAACACGGATGCAAAGGCAGTTTGGGATAATGTTAAGATGCTTCTCTCAGGTTCAGAATTAACTATGGAAGACAGAGAATCCCAACTCTATGACGAATTCGAGCACTTCAAAATGAAACCAGATGAGAGTGTCTATGAGTACTATGTGAGATTCCATAAGTTAGTGAATGACATGAGGAACATCAGAATGACTATGCCTAACATTCAGCTGAACTCAAAGTTTGTGAACAACATGAATCCCGAATGGCACAAGTTTGTCACAGCTGTGAAGCTCACTAAAGGATTGAAGAATACAAACTATGAGCAACTCTATGCCTTCCTCCTTCAGAATGAGAGACATGCCATGTTTGAAAAATTGATTCTCAATCAGTTCAAAACCAACCAGGGAGAGACAAGCTCGTCTAATGACTCAACAGCCTTCTATTCAAACATCGGAATCACAACCAAAGCATCACAAGTCATACCCTTGGGGAATGGTAATCATAAACTCATTCCTGATCCCATGTTCAAACAAGCTGATGCTGATGCACACGTGGGTAACATCATTAATCAACTTGCTCTTCTCATTAGTCAAAACATGAATTCTCTTCCACAAACCAACAACAACCTCAGAACTGCATCTAACCCACATAATCAAGCCACTGTTAAAGATGGAAGGATTGTGGTGCAACCAGTTCAGGAAAGACAGTATGATCAGGGAAGAGGTGGAGCTGGGAGAGGTTATGTTGGAAACCAGAATCGAGGAAGAAATGGTAACCAAGGTCAACCTAAGCCAATCAAATGCTATAACTGTGGTGGTGAAGGACACATTGCAAGGAACTGCACATCTCCAAAGCGTCCACAGAATGCTGATTACTTCAGAGATAAGATGTTGCTGGCACAAGCTCAGGACAATGGTGCTGCGTTGGATGAAGAGGAATTGCTGTTTCTTGCTGAGGGCAATGCCAAGACCTATGATGCAGATGTGGATGAGCAGCCTATTCAGGAGATAGGTCACAATCCTCAGAATGCCTTTCAAGTCGCTGACTGTGATGCATACGACTCTGATGTAGATGATGGACCTACTGCACACACAATCTTTATGGCTAGCATCTCTCCAATGGTTTCTCCAAAGATCTCTTCTTCACCACAAGCTGGCCCATCCAAGGACAAACTCATCTCAGAGGTATTAAAGCTATACGATGATGCTGATGTGCAACAGATGCATGACAAAGTACAACCAACTGAAACTATTGAATCAAATATTGAAAATATGGGTAATATCAATATTGTCCCATACGATCAATACGTGAAACAAAGTGAAAGTGAAGTTGTACCAAGTGATGCATCTTCTGCATTCAACAATGACTATGTCTTTGATGAATACACTGCATGTGCTCCTGATGATTCCATAATTTCTGAACTAAATGCCTATAAGGAACGTGTTGCTATTTATGAACAACGTGCAAAATTTGAGTTGACCACTCGTGAGCAGGAAATGGATGTCCAAGTGAGTACAGTAATTAGAAAAAGTAAGTTTAGAGAAGAAGTATTGAAACAAGAATTAAATTCCTTGCAAGAAAAACTTTCTAAAACAGCTAAGCAAAAACAAGAACTTCAAGAAAATGTGAAAATGCTTAAGCAAGAATTTAATGCAAAGGAATCAAAACTCTTGAGAGATTTTTCTAATCTGAAAACTTTGAAAAACAAACTTGAAAACAAGTTGTACTTACAAGGAAACACCATTCAGACTGCTCACACACGAAACATCGTGTCTTAAGCGATAAGCATAGCATTCCCCTTGTTGAGGAACCAAATCCAGAGGTAATTAAAAAGGCTAGAAATGCTCATAAGGTGCTTTATGATGGTAATGAAGTCCTTAAGCCTAGGCAGAAACCTAGTTGCGTTGAGTGTACTGAGGAAGATAAGATATTAAATGAAATCACTAGGGAAAAGATGAATAAGAAACAAAATAATCCCAAATGCAAAGAGAAAAACATAATCATCTCTCCTCATGATTACAAGAAGGAAAACTGGATTTCCTTGAACAAGTTTAAGCCTCAGACTTTGTTGACTCCCGAACAAGTCTTCTGGAAAAAGGATTTAGATAAGCAGAAAGCGGAAAACATTATTGAAACAAACCCTCCCCTTTTGAAAATGCCTAGAGCGACTGTGTATCCTCCTAATACACCAATGCATCTTGTTCCTAGAACAATTGCCACTAAAAGCAAGACATTAATTAGCCAATACGTTATATTTCAACTATTTGTTGATTTTGAGAAAACTTGCAAGAAAAGGATCACACCCACTGGTATAACTGAAGGAGAAAGAGGTTTTGAACAAATGAAAGAATGTTATTTAACTGAGGTCATGCCCTTCTTTAAACTTCTAAAAGATCACTTTGAGAGTCTTAAAAAGGGGGTAGAAACTGATATTAAGGGTATGGAAAAGGAATTTGATGCAATGGTTGTTGAAGTTAGTGATTATGAGCGTGCACTAAAATATAATGAGATTGAGAGAAAGAACCTGCATACATTAAATGAGAATCTTATTACTGAATGTGTTGCTCAAGATGTCTTTTTCACTGCTTCAAATTGCTCTATTAATGCTTCCAAATTTCATGAACTATCTGTGGCCCTGAAAGTCTCCCATGATCGTGTCATTGAGCTTGAAAAAACTAATTCTAAACTAAATGAGAAAATTGAACTGGATGATCATGACAATTTGGTTAAACATTTTTCTAAACTAGAAGTTGAGTATTTTAATCTACAACTAAAATATCAACATCTCAAAGAAAATGTCAAAACTTCAAATATCAAGACATCTTCAGATGCTCCAGAGTTTGATGCAGTTTTTCAAATTAACAAACGAGATGAACAGATTCAAGCTCAGTGTAACACGATCAGAAAGTTGAAAGCCCAAATCTCTCAATTAAAGGGTCAAACAAACAATATGACAGGCTCCCAAATGCCTCCTCCTTTAGATTCTCAGAATTCTCAAACGTTTCATCTTCAAAACCTAGTAAATGCTTTACAAAAGGAAAACGAAAGTTTTCTAGAAGAAAATGAAAAGGTTAAACGTCATTTCAATGAGTTATTTGAATCAATTAAAGTCACTCGTAACAAAAACAACGAACAAATAGCTTCATTGCAAAAGGAAATTGAGAATCTGAAGAGTCAGGTAAAAGGGAAAATGCCAATGATCAATGGGGAGAATGGTGTATCTAAGGCTCACTCTGGTAATAAATATGCTTTATCTGTGACATATGTCCCCCCTCATCTGAGAAACAACAAACTTGCCATTCAAACATATTTCTCATCCCTTAAGGATTGCCTAGAATGTCTGCGTGAGATTGTTGAAGAGGATAAGCTAGAGAAACCACATGATAATGCAATTGGACATGCATGCTTATATGCCAAACGATCTCAAGAAATCTTAGAATGCTTGATCACAATATGCCCAAAGACATTAGGTGAGAGAGTTAACCCTTTGATTCCATGCTCGATGCCTAAGGCCAAATATGATATGCATTCGATTCCCAATGTTTTGAATGTGAACCGTAGTGTACCCTTAAGTAGTTCAGATTCTAGATCTGTCAATGCTAAGAAAGAGAACTCAAGCGTGCCCTCTAGGAGTACAAATCTCAGTACCTCGAGTTTTAAGAGTGTGAACCGTAGTACACCTGCATGTAGTTCAGATCCCAGCACATCTAAACAGGTGGTGCAAAGAGTAGTAAAACAAACTAATGTTCCCATTCCCTCTACAGGAGTGATCAGTGACATTAAAGGGAGCAGGTCAAAGTCTCAAGACAATACAAGGAATGATAGGACCTCTCAAGCTAAGAATGTGCACTGGAAGAGAGTAGAAGAACAATCTAGGAACCTTAAGTTTGAATCGAATAAAACGAATCGTGTTGATTCTAGTATTAGCCATAGGCGTACTGTAATTAATTCGAATTCTGATACTATTTGCAAACCTTGTACTGATGATTGCTTGAATTCTGTTTCTAATCATGGATGTGATGTTAATGTTCTGCCTAATGATGTTAATTGTCCAGTTAATTTTGTTAATGCTAAAATTCATGCTAAAAAGGCTAAAAGGCAAAAGCGAAAGAGAGTTAGAAAACAATGGAAACCCACAGGAAGAACATTCAGCAGAATAGGCTTTTATTGGATACATGTTGGTCATAAGACTAATCAGATAATGCCCACTAGAAAATGGATGCCTACTGGTAGAACTATTCCCTTAAGAAGTGGTCACACTGTAAATAGGGCTAATACAGACACTAGTATTGCATCTATTCACAATGATTCCATTACCTCATTTTCTGATATGAATGCTTCTATTTCTGATGTGGGTGGTCCAACCATTGTAACTAACCAAATGGAACCCATTCTTGCATGGGGATCCCAATTATCCAGTTATCCATTCTTGTCTGTGTTCAACTGCAGATCGTTCAAATCGTTCTGTGGTACCTGGACTCAGGCTGTTCCAAGCATATGACTGGAGACCGGTCACGGCTCATGAACTTCGTGAGCAAATTCATCGGGACTGTTAGATTTGGTAATGATCATTTCGGTGCTATTATGGGTTATGGAGATTATGTTGTTGGTGATAGTGTCATCTCCAGAGTGTATTATGTGGAAGGTTTAGGTCATAATCTGTTCTCTGTTGGTCAATTCTGTGATTCTGATCTAGAAGTAGCCTTCAGAAAACATACCTGCTTTGTTAGAGATCTTAATGGTAAGGAACTGTTGAAAGGAGCTCGTGGCTCAAACCTTTACACCATCTCTATCGATGACATGATGAGAGCTTCACCAATCTGCTTGTTATCAAAGGCTTCAAAAACAAAGTCATGGTTATGGCATCGTCGTCTCAATCACTTGAACTTCGGCACCATCAACGATCTTTCCAGAAAGGACTTAGTTGTAGGTTTACCTAGACTAAAGTATGAAAAGGATCATCTTTGTTCAGCATGTCAATTGGGAAAAAGCAAGAAGTATGCCCATAAACCCAAACCTACTAACTCTATCACAGAAGTTCTTCATATGATTCATATGGATTTATGTGGACCAATGAGGGTGCAGAATATCTTTGGGAAGAAATATGTGTTAGTTGTGGTTGATGATTATTCTAGATTCACCTGGGTCAAGTTCTTAAGGACAAAGGATGAAACTCCTGATATCATCATCAAACTCATCAAACAGCTGCAGGTTAGACTAAACAAAACTGTCAGAATTATCAGAACAGACAATGGAACTGAGTTTGTCAACAAACAACTTAGTGAATTCTATGAAAGCGTTGGAATCAGTCATCAAAGAAGTGTTCCACGAACCCCTCAACAGAACGGTGTAGTTGAAAGACGAAATCGTACTCTTGTTGAAGCTGCTAGAACAATGCTGATCTACTCAAAGGTTCCAATGTTTCTCTGGGCTGAAGCAATTGCCACTGCATGCTACACACAAAATCGTTCCCTGATTCACACTATTCATGGAAAAACTCCATATGAACTTGTCCACAACAGAAAACCTAATCTATCTTTCCTTCGTGTGTTTGGTGCATTGTGCTATCCAACTAATGAGGGTCAAGACTTAGGCAAACTTAGGGCCAAAGCTGACATTGGAGTATTTGTAGGATATGCATCAAACAAAAAGGGATACCGAATCTACAACAAAAGAACCCGAAATATCATGGAAACAATTCACGTTACGTTTGATGAGCTGACCGGTAAAATGGCTCCTGGACACTCCAGCTCAGGACCCGCACTTCAAAACAGTCCCATTGGTTCATCCCTTGTTCCAAACTCCTCTCAAGAAACTCCATATGTACCTCCATCTGAAGATGATGTAAAGAAATTGTTTGATCCTATGTTTGATGAACTGTATGATTCATGTACTAATGAGGTGCTGATCCCTACAACAGAGGTTGCTCATATTCCAGTGAATGAAGTCAATCCTTCAGTCTCAATATCTTTAAGCCAAGAAGCACCTGCTGCTGATCCTTCAGTCTCATCAACAAATCATCATTCCTCAAATGTACATCATGGAAATGTTTCTGACATCAATGATGAAGTTAATCCCTTTGCTACTCCTGAAGATGCTCCATTTGAAAACATATTTGCTACTCCTGAATCATCATCAGAACCATCTTCTTCAAGAGACATCGACTCAGCTACCTCAGTTCCTCAACAAATGCCACATGAACACCTCAGAAAATGGACTCACGATCATCCATTAGACAACATCATTGGAAATCCCTCTCGTCCTGTATCAACCCGGAAACAACTTGCAACCGATGCCTTATGGTGTTTCTTCAACTCCGTACTATCTAAGATCGAACCAAAAGATGTTAAAACCGCCATGAATGAAGACAGCTGGTTCAATGCCATGCAAGATGAAATTCATGAGTTTGATCGTCTTGATGTATGGGAGTTAGTACCTGCTCCAGACTGTGCTATGATTATAGCTCTAAAATGGATCTTCAAAGTAAAACTTGATGAGCATGGTGATGTGTTGAAGAACAAGGCTCGATTAGTTGCTAAAGGATATCGTCAAGAGGAGGGTATAGACTTTGAAGAATCTTTTGCTCCAGTTGCTCGAATCGAGGCAATCAGAATCTTTCTGGCTAATGCTGCTAGTAAGAACATGGTAGTTTATCAGATGGATGTAAAGACGGCATTTCTAAACGGAGATCTTAAAGAAGTCGTCTACGTCAGCCAACCTGAAGGATTTGTGAATCAAGAGCATCCTACTCACGTTTATCGTTTGAAGAAGGCTCTTTACGGTTTAAAGCAAGCTCCAAGGGCATGGTATGATACACTGTCAAAGTTTCTTCTATCAACCGGATTCATCAAAGGAGCAGTTGATCCTACATTGTTCACCAGGAAGTCAGGCAAACATTTGATTCATGTTCAAATTTATGTTGATGATATTATTTTTGCCTCGACTGACCCAATGGAATGTGATCGTTTTTCAAATGAAATGAGTTCAAAGTTTCAAATGTCAATGATGGGACAAATGTCATTTTTCTTGGGATTACAAATTTCACAAAGTCCCGGAGGCATTTTCATAAATCAATCTAAATATGCAACAGAGATTTTAAAGAAATTTGGATTTGATTCATGTGACCCTGTTGACACCCCCATGATTGACCGAACCAAACTAGATGAGGACCTCTCAGGGATCATGATTGACCAAACGAAATATTGGAGTATGATTGGATCCCTGATGTATCTCACTGCTAGTAGACCAGACATCTTGTTCTCTGTGTGCATGTGTGCTAGGTACCAGGCTAAGCCTACTAAAAAGCACCTTGAAGCAGTTAAACGGGTCTTTCGGTATCTCCAAGGAACCATCAATATGGGACTATGGTACCCGAAGGACACCGGTATGTCACTAACGGCCTATGCAGATGCTGATCATGCAGGTTTTCAAGATACACGTCGAAGTACGTCAGGAGGTGCTCAGTTTTTGGGTGATAAGCTTGTGAGCTGGTCTTCAAAGAAGCAAATGAGTACTTCTATTTCCTCTACAGAGGCTGAATACATAGCCATGTCATCTTGTTGTGCTCAAATCTTATGGATGAGATCTCAATTATCTGACTATGGCTTTGAATTCAACAAAATCCCTCTGTACTGTGATAATAAAAGTGCTATTGCTCTCTCATGCAACAACGTTCAACACTCAAGAGCAAAGCATATCGACATTCGACATCATTTCATCAGAGAACAAGTAGAAAAAGGTGTGGTGGAACTATATTTTGTGAGGTCTGAATATCAGTTAGCAGACATCTTCACCAAAGCTCTTCCAAGAGAACGTTTTGAGTTTATTCTTCCACGACTTGGTTTGAAAAGCCTTCAACCAGAAACTCTCAAACGTCTTCAGGAGGAAGACGAGGAGTAAAGGTCTATCTTCATCTAATTCTTGTAAATAGTTATTCGAAAAACAAAATAAAAAATTATAAAACTTTCAAAATCCATAAAAATCTGAAAAATTCGAAAAATCTTCAAAAAAATATTGTCATTTTTGTCATGTTTTTCACGGTTCGATAATATCTACGGTCTTTGTGCTGTCATTCAAAGAATGACACGGGACTTTAGATGTTGTTCGAATATTGTATAAAAAATAAATAAATAAATAAATAAAAATAAATAAATAAATTTTGGGAGAAAGAGAAATGGTTTATTGTCATTTCAGGCAGTAACCCGCTTTTAAAAGAAAGAACAGAGCCATGTTTTATCATGTTTTCAAAATTCCATGCTCTGAAAACTAAATGCTTTGAAATATAACTCAATCTCTATTATTGATAATCATCAGGACTTATTTGTCAAAATCTTTATCTCTCAATCAACAACCTATGTCATTGATTGAGGGGGAGAATGATTTCAATTAAATTAAAAAGTTATTTGGCATTAAATTGTTTTCAAAAGATATACATGCATGTTTTTATCAATGGAGTTTAAAGTCTTAAAATCCGATCCTTATTAGTTAAAACGCTTTCATAATCAAGTCACAATTCCCCTTAAAAGCTTTCAAAATCAATTTAAATCAATAAGAGATCACAAATCTCAAATGATTTGATAATTGTGATCGGGGGAGAATGTGTGATTTAAATTGGATTTAAACTGATAATTAGGTAAATGGTTTTATAAGGATGTACATGCTATCCTGCCCACATGTGACAAACGATTTCAAATTTTCATGCACATGTTGAGGGGGAGCATCTATCTTAAACCTTTGATTTGAAACGTGATCATTCATCCCAATGTGCAGGTTCCCTCTAGTATGTGCAAAACTCTTTTCAAACCTCGAGGCACATATTGAGGGGGAGCAAATTTATGGAAACCTCATCCTTCCCGAAAATGCTATATCTACTTGATTCGATGTGGGAAGTGATGTTGATATCTTTTAGAAAATGGTAATCAAAAGAAGTTAATTCTTTCTCTTGCCTCCGTGTGCAAAACATTTTCAAATACTTGATGCACATGTTGAGGGGGAGTTCTCGTTCTAAAAATATCAAAAACAATTCAGGTACAAAAAGCTTTGATAATATATCACAAGTATCTGAATTGATTTTCAAATGGTTTTCAATTGGATCCAATGGCAGATGAACAATACCAAATTGACCTACCAACTTTACTTTATGTACGGTGATACAAGGATGATAAGGTTAGGTATTGGTTCCCATGATCCGCCAGAACCGGAGGGATCTACCCAGGGACAATCCACTAGTTAGTGTAGAAGTCCTTAGGTATGATGATAAAAGGAGAAAAATGAGATAAGGGAAGAGTGCGGACTAAGACTGAGCTAGTACTGGAATAAACCCAACAAGGTTCTAGCTATGAAGTCTCGGTAAGCACTGAAGGGGTTGAAGAATTAAAAAGAATTGAATGAGAAAAGGGTGAAAACAAATAGCCCTCCATTTATTCAACCTTAGGGCAGAAACCGGGTTCAATTCATATGCTACTGATGGTAACATCGGTGTTGAAGACAAGACGTCATGGACCCAGTGACGCACTGCACTTCAACTTTCCAAACCACTCAAGTTCCTCTTAAAAGGGCTTGTTTCATTCTCACGGGGAACCAACATTATCTATCGACTTTCTCTTAGAGATGGTTGATATTGAAGAAGGAGACCCTCTCCCTAGTCTCCGGCACAGGATCCAAATATGCACAAATTGAGTCTAGAGCCACGAGATCATCAATAAATCTCATTAGGACACTTTCAATGAAGACTCTCTGTTTCACACAATGTGGAAAGAGAGATTATATCTTGAGTCCTACGCATTATCCTTGTGGTATTGCCAGAACATCTGAGTGATGTGTTAACATATTCACAATAAAGATGGAAAGCCTTCTGGAGCCAACATCAAACAAGCTCCTGGTAGGTGGCATGTGAGATCTATTATATAGATCAACCATGTGACAACTGAACAGAAACAATGGGGCGATTCAATCTCTTGAATCAATCCTGGTTCAGGTTATGGATTGACGGATGCCTTTGAAAAACCGGTCGTTGTGCTTAATAAACTCTTTTCTTTAGCACATCGACTGTGTACTCATTTTTCAAACCAAAAGGTATTTTTGTGATTGATAATTGATTTTCAATAAAACCTTCGTTGTATTGCAAAAACAATTACTATTGAGCAAAACACGATTGCTTTTCAAATCTCTTTTCATCAATCAGTGGACTTAAAATTCGCTGGTTCACTCACTCCGTGTTGTCTTCTTTGAGATGTTCCGGTTTGAGAACAGCTAGAACAGCTGCGAAACCCTGTCAAGGAAATTCTTCGGAATTATACCTGATCACAGGCAGTACATGTACTGATCAACGGGGAACCGTGGGCCGTGTACCTCAATTCAACGAAAGTGATCAAAGACACTTTCGTGCGATTTATTGCTAACTGTTGTACGCAGGTACACCCGACGTTTGCAGTTGATCAGAATGAAGCGGTCAATCCATAGCCGCATGCTCACTTAACACATTCATTTCAAAAGAAATCATGATTAGTGCATCAATGACTCTGATATTTTCACACCAAGCTTCTGCTACGCTGCTGCCAATATCATTAATCAACTAAAGCTTCCGCTACTCTGATGAGAAGATATCATGATCCAGAATGTGAGCATGTCGGTCCCAAAGTCACAACACCACAATGGATGTCTCAGAGATTGTTGATAGCTGATGATCTCAAATGATGGCTCAAAATTATCATCACGTGGATCAGTAAAAGACCTCCACTTGGAATAACCAAACATGCAATGTGAAGAATCAATGACTACGAGCTTAGGAGCAAAGGACTACATCAAGAATGCAAGATCAATTGTTAAATGTAATATCTATTTGTATTCAATGTAATTTTGGTACATGATTGAGGTGACCTCCCTTAGGGGGAGATTGTTAGGAATTAGAAATTCCCGGTATTAAAGAGTCGGTCACCTCAAGTATATGTAATCGTTAGAAAGCTCGTAGTCGTAGTTCTTTTTAAGTTAAGTAGTAATTTAGTTAAGTAACACCATGGAGGACGGACGGGTCTTTACCCACTGTATGCCTGATCCACAGCCCAAAGTGTGGCGATTTATGTAAGACTATAAATACTCTCTACCTCCCAAGGTAGAGAGTTGGAGCTCATAATAATATCTTTCACTTTCTCTCACTAAGTTCCCTAAACCTCTAACTTTCTCTCTCTAGAATTCCATCTATATGCTACTTTGTGTTATGGTTTGATGTGTATGTGAAAAGTTATATCTTACATTCCATAATACATATACTTTTAGTGAATCTATATTACAAAACAAAGGCATCACAATAAAAGAGTTATATAAAAACTTAAAATCACATGGATAAAACAACCCACCGGAAGACGATTAAGCCTTTTTCTGTTTCTTGAAACTACCACCAGGACTTTTTTTGTCGACATGTTCAGGAATGGTGTCACCCATTATACTTAGGGATGTGAAATAGAAATCAGTTGGTGAAGTATCACTATATTCATGATTTTCTTTGAGATATGTTATGATCCTTGGAGCTGCTCATACCCTTGTGCCATCAGAAGTCACATATTGAACATCTATTCCTCGTAAATTTACTCTTGACCAGACTTATTGATGAGCAACCTATGAATATGAGGCACAACACCACCACCATCAATAGTTCCTTTAATAAGAGTGTCGAGTTATTCAAATCCTCTTATATGACGCGGCTTTATATGCTTCACCTTTAGATATTTACTTACAATGCTAGCCAATTCCAACCCATACTTCAGTTTTCAAGTAATCTAGTATAGTTAACCTCATGGACAATGAGTTTAAGTTCCTATACATTCCACTTGCACTTTGTAGAAACTGGATTAAAGCAACTATTTACTATATTAATTAAAACATGTTATCAAAGGTGCACCATTCTATCGTGACCTTTTTACAAAACATCATTTTGTAAGCTACTATATTAATTAAAACATCATAAGCAGCATAATCCAACATTTAAAGTATTAATACCCAAGTCATATTTACTTCAACTTGTTTTTTATGAGATAAATATAGAGTTTCGTGGTTTAAGAATTAGACCCAATGGGTGAGCTTATATTACTGATTGTAGCTAAGAAATAACTATCAGGACCAAACATAAATATAGTTTTAGCGGCTAAACATTGTCAGAATAAGACTTTATGTGTAGTGTGTTTATTTAAATGTTAATCAATATTGCAATCATAAGAGCTAAAAAATACTATTTGTTGATAAATAACCTTTGCTATCTATTTTGCTCCTCCTCTTGGAGACCATACCGTTTTCTTCTTTTGGCTCGGCATCACTGTTTTTGCTCATGTGCCGTATGCTTTCTTTGTCATTCGTGTTGTTGCATTCATAGGAAATGGTCTAAATTGAGGAGCTTGCGGAACATACCTAAAATTTATAAAAATAATATTTAGTTTAGTTATAAACAGTTGATACATCACAATGTCAAATTAGTGCATCGCAACTATAAAATTTCGTTGAGACATTTTATCAAACACCTTGTCTGCTGCCTTCTTAAACATGATTTCTATCAATTTTTGCTCAACTTTTTTTCAGATTTAGTTGGAATATAACATATTTAGACCAAAAATAACAAAAAAGAAATGAACAAATTATTCAAAATAGGATCAATAAACTCATATACATCCAAACGAAGACTAATATGATCATATTAATAGCTGGTAACAGTAAAAAATCAATTAAAAAAACTTACTTTCAAACTTGAATGATGAATCTGATTATATATTGGGTGCGGAATGGTGGAGAACGGTGGGGAATGGTGGTGAACGGTGAGAAATGGTGGTGAACGATGGGGAATGATGGTGAACGATCTGGAATGATGGTGAACGATGGGGAACGATTGTGAAGGCCGGTGGAATGATGGTGAACGATGGTGAGGAACTGAAAGAAAAAAGGTGCAAATATACAAAACGCTCCCTTAAAGAATGAAGGAAAATACAATAAGGTCCCTGTAGTTTGGTATGAAAAAAAGGAGGGGAAGAGGGGGTGATCTAACGGTTGATATCACTTCTCTCACTTTTCTCTTGAGATCAACTTTTTAAAAGAACCAATATCTCTCTCTCTCTCTCTCTCTCTCTCTCTCTATATATATATATATATATATATATATATATATATATATATATATATATATATATATATATATATTATTTCAACTATATTCATAACACATCATTTGGTGAAGACAATAATTGTTTTAATTAATTGTTGTCATGTTTCATATTCAGTTAAATTATCGTATATTAATCTAGTTTTATTTACATTTGGATTATTTTACGTTGTATACATAAATGTTAGCTGAAGCATTTAATCAAAATATCTCAACTGTAATTATTTGTTACTATAAAGTCTCGTCGCTATGCACAATTACTCGTCATCGCATGATCAAATAATAAACATATATGCATCAAAATGTGACCCCTTTTCGTAAAAGTTAAAAGCATTTTATCAATTTGATTCGCTAAAAGCAACCGTTTAGAACCTTTTTAAAATTACGAGGTATATAGTGTGGAAATCAAAGGAATACTGAAAACACTATATTATCAGATTTAATGAATTACAGAGATTACAAGATGTTAAATAGGGACTAAACCTAAACAAAACCTAAAAACTAAATGGGCCAAACCCGAAAGGTTGGGCCTAGGCCTTTATTATCTAACATTCTCTCTCAAACTCACAATGCTGCATTGGTTAAGATTGAGAGTTGTCAAACAGAAAATAAAGTAAAACTAAAAAGCAAACAAAAACAGAGTGTCCCAGAGTGCAAACTCGGTGCTAGACGGAGTCTCAATCCGACACAATCCAAAGGAACCAGGTGCAGAGCACATAACAACATAAATACGGAGATAAACGAGAGTAGAATAGCTAAATTCAGATTCAAACATACAGATTCAGACAGACATATTCAATTCAGATACAGACATATTCAGATTCAGACAGATGCAGACAAAACCAGAACCAGATGTGAAACCATGTGTGAAACCAAAACAAGTTGATGTCAAGATGCAACACATAACTACTCAAGACGCAATCGGATTAGTTAAGACTGCTACATCACCATCACCAACTCCAAACCAATTTCCGATTCATTACCAATACCAATACAAAACCAATCAACTATAACACTAACAAACATAATCGTGATTACCAAATACCGATACCGACATCAATACCAAATCCATTACTAGTACCAATTTATACGAATTCCAATACCAATATACAGATTCAATACCATTATTTATACCATAACTAATACCAATCACAACCATACTAATACAATTACCAATCCAAAACCAACTGAAAAGTGCCGAACAAAACGAAATTTCAAATACGATCGCTACGAAACCCAGTTGACAAACGAAGACGAACCAAACAGTCAACAATCAAACAAAATCGAACCAAACTCCAACACATCTATTAACACCTCCAAGAATAGGGTAAAGTTAAAATAAAAAGACAAATATCTGTAAAAAGAATAAAAATATTTGTTTTTTTTTTTAAAATCTCCAAAAATTCTGAAAAAATTCCACAAGATCGGGTATGTTGGTGCATAAAACTTTTGTGAAAACATTTTTTATAATTTTGAGTTTTGATACGTTTTTTTTAATGCACAAAAAACGAATTTTGATGCGCAAAAAAATTTTGATGCACAAAATTTTTAACTTGTTTTAGTTAGATGCGCAATGTTATTTTGATGAAAAAAGTCAAAAGAAGTTGGGTGCAAAAACCAATTTTTGATGCACAAAAAACGATTTAATGCGCAAACGTAATTTTTCAAATTTTCGGAAAAAATATCCACTTTTAGAAAAAAGTTTTTCACAACTTTTTCATGCACCTTCATACCCGATCTTGTGGAATTTTTTGGGAATTTTTCGAGAAATGTTTTTGAAAAAAAAGTCTTTTTATCTTTTTACGGATATTTGTCTTTTTATTTGATCTTTATCCTATATATATATATATATATATATATATATATATATATATATATATATATATTGGTTTTATGAGATCCTAGCTATTCAATTATGTTAAATTAGAATCATTTAATAAAGCATTTGAATTAGTGTTAAGGGTAAATTAGTAATTAGATGAAGCAAAATTTAGTTAAATTATCCTACAATTTTGGGCTCCATTTATTGAAATTAAAAACTGCTACTCGACCACCACTAATGGTTTTTACACGTTAACTTTTTTTTATCTTTTCAATCAATCAATATATTTTAATATATATTTTATATTAACAATAACATAATTATGTAGTAACTTGAAAGATTCACAATGAGTTAAAGAAGGATTCATCGAATATTAGTTTGGAGAAAATCGAACTATATACATTTTTATTGAATCATATCCAAAGACGGAGCTTGAAAACTTTTATTAGGAGGGCCAAATTGTAACTCATTAATTTTAGAGAGGCCAAATTGATAAATAATATTTTTTTACACAAGCACAATTCATAAATTACACTAAGGACAAAAAAACTTTTGGGGGGGGGGGGGGGGGAAGGCCCACCCCCGCCTCCATGATCATATCTATCTAATATAATAAACAAGAGTTTTGTACCACCCTTTAAAGCACATAATCCAATTAATATTCTGATGTGTCAAGACTGTGATTGGTCAATAAAAAAAGAATGTACAACACCTGCTTAACACAAACCTTTTAATACACGGTTAAACCTATCATTGTCTCTGCATTTAATACATGTAATTTTTTTTGAACTAATTAATACATGTAAATCGATTAGTCAATTTCAATTTAGTCAATTGTCGGTTATAGCAAACACTTTTAATACATTTAAACCTATTGAATCATTTAGTCAATTGTCGGTTACAACAAAGACTTTAAAGCATTTAAACCTATTGAATCAATTTAGTCAATTTCAAAACTAATTTCGAAAATAAACCCTAAACTTATTTGTATTTATGTTATTGATTGATTGATGATTTATATGATTGAAACCTATAGAATCAATTTAGTCAATTACAAAACTAATTCCAAAAATAATAATCATAGTAGGGGATTGTTGTCATCTTCTATCTAATATGGTGATGATTGTGTAATTCCAGAATTAGTGCAGAAAGTTCATATGGTTGTCCGAAAAATTATAAGATTTTTTTTTTTTTTTTAATTGTTATTGTTATATTGTTTGATAACTGAAGAAGCTATTATATTATTTGTTGAAGCGTTTGATCCTCAATATTGTTATAAATTTAGCTAAAAGGTCATATGGTTGTCTGTAAATAATTCAATAGGTTTGACCAAACTTTAGTGTGTTTCGTATGGTTGTTTCTTACTTCCAAAAATAATTTATATGGTTTGAAGATAGGAATCAGTTTCCTCAATTACAATAGGGGAATCGATAATTGTTTTAACTATTTTTGGGAAATGATTGTGTAATTAAATAAAACTTATCAATCACGCATCATAATTGTATGAATCATAATATTAAATACCGACAAATTGTCACTGAACTATTTTTAAGAACTTTTGTACTATATAATGAAGATAGCCATCTCACTGTCAAATACTGAAACGAGGTTTGAAGGTTGTCGTTTATGATGCCGATGGTAATCTATCAAACACCACTACAAATGTTGTCTGCAAAGAAGTGCTCCAAGGTCTTTGATCAAGATTCAAGAGGTATCTACAATATACATATGGTATCATTTATGTAATTTCTTAAGTTCATCCTTTGATTATAAATCACAAAATCCTTTTACTTACACTTTTAATATATTTTGTAACTTATTAGGTTCACACGGAATGGACGCTGCCTTATCACTTCATTCACGCTCACTACATACATTTGCTTGTGAAGCACATCAATTTTATTGGCAACGATTCATGGACGTTTATTATATCGGAACATGTTTATGTTTGATGGTTTTTATTACTTTATCCGCACACTAAACATCAATTTTATACGCGACGATTCATGGACGTTTATTATATTCGAACATGTTTACTTTTGTTGTTGTTTATTACTTTATCCGCACACTTAACATCTTAATGCATAACTTCTTTTAAAACCCCGTGAATCCACGGGTCTATAAGCTAGTATATATATAAATGATTCTTTAAATTGAATCATTGAATATTGAATCACATTTTTTTATTGAATCATATATAATGTGAATTTTTAAATTGAATCTTGAATATTTAATCACTAGCAAAGTGTGATAGTGAATCATTAAATCATTGGTTAGTGAATGAATCATATATAACTAGACGAGTACCCGCGCCTAGCGGCAGCGGTGTATAGTCTTCGACAAATTCTGGTTACATCAATTATTTTGTGTGTTCTTTTATCCTTGTTTCGAGGCTTAGAGATAACGGTTTTGTGTAGCAAATTTTAGATAGATCAATATTTTTGCGTGTTCTTTTCATTGTAAGGCTCAAATAACAATTGTGGTAAAGTAAAGCTCGCGCCTAGCAGCGACGACATATACACTCTATTACACGCGATGTAACTGGTGGTAATGTGTATTCGGTGAACAAATTTTGTGAGACGCTTTTATTTTGTGAGCGAACAATTTTGTTGATGTGGTTTTATTGTGGCGTTTTCTTGCAATAATGTGAGACCTTTATTGTGCACATGTAATTTGTGCCAGATCAAGTGAATCCAAGGCCAATCTACTCATATGAGGATGCTCTTCATTTGTGAATTTTGATAGTAATATGAAAAATAAGACTAATCTTCATTTTCTTTCTAATGACGTTAGGTTAAAAGTAATTTTTGTTATTGCGTTAATATACAAATCAGTGAAAGATGAAACTATGAAAGGCAATGGAAACAAAATAACTGAATATAATGTGTCGTGATATCTTTTGGATTAGTATATGATGGTTTAGTAGTAGGTATTAAAGTAAATTGCAAAAATCGTCCTTGTGGTTTGGCTAAATTGCATGTTTCGTCCTTGTGGTTCATTAAGTGCAAAAATCGTCCGTATTTTGCACTGTTACGTCCCCTTTTGGTTCTCCATTTTAACCGGCGTTAAGTGAGTTTCGTTAGCAGTTACACGTTAGCCCTTTTGGCTAATGATCGTTGCAGCGGCCACCATTTACACTAACGGCATTTATAATTTAAATTTTTTTTTGAAATTTTTTTTCGTCTGCTTTTTTTTCAAATCTTTTTTTGAATTTTTTTTCGTCATGTGCATTTTTTCGATTTTTTTTTGGAAACTTTTTTTGGGGAAACATTTTTTTGTCACATGTATACATTTTTTATCAGAAAAAGTTTGTTTTTGGAAAAAAAAAACTTTTTTGGCACGTGTTCAAATTTTATTTAAAACAAAAAAATTTAGAAAAACAATTCTCGAATTTTTTTCTTTTGATAATCATTTTTCACATGTGACGAAAAAAAATTAAGATTTTTTATCACATGTGACGAAAAATAACTTTCTAAATAAAATGTTTCTGAAAAAATTGTATAAAACGAACGAAAGCGTATAAAAATGGATATACATTTTTATATGTTTTCATACGTTTTTTATCTGTTTTTATACGCTTTCGTCCGTTTTTATTACGTTTTAGAAAGTTATTTTTTGTCACGTGTGAAATTGTTTTTTTGAATTTTTCTTCGTCACATGTGTCAAATGATTTTCAGAAAAAAAAAATCGATAATTGTTTTTCTAAATATTTTTTTTGCTTCAAATCAAATTCGAACATGTGCCAAAAACGTTTTTTTTCCAAAAACAAATTCTTTCCGATAATTTTTTACATGTGACAGAAGAGATAAATGAAATTACAAAATAATAATAATAATAATAGTAATAATAATAATAATAATAATGGCTGGCGCATGGTAGGGCCCTTGGCATTTGTGTTATGACATAATTTGGAGGTGTTTTGACCTTTTGTTTTAGACGGTTTTTTTTATTTGCGGTAAAAAATAAAAAATAAAAAAAAAATTCTACTTGTGATTTGGCTTGTTTTTCTATGGCTATCATACGGTTCCATTGCCCCTTTGCTGGTTTAAGTGGTTGTCAGGATGGTAGTGGGAACGGGCTCACCAAAACATCGTTGATCTCTCACCTTCGTGATCGTCATTTTAACGAGGATGCGTTAACCACCACCAAACTTTCCTTGGCCACTAATCTTGCTGTTTTTGAGACAGCTGAGGTTACGTTGAAACGTATGGGTCTTTGGCTATGCGGGGTTTGCTTTAAGACGCATACTCTTCGTTCTAAGTGTCGGCATGGGTCTGATTTTATGTCACCCCCTGATTGTGGCGATGGTGTAGTTAGGTTTGTGTTGTTTGATCTCGTCAAGCCGCAAGTTCCTTCTTCTATTGCCCGTGTTGAAGACCAGGTTTCGGCGGAGCACCATGGTTTTGATCTACACCTACTTGACACTTTGCTCTCTAAGGGGTTACATACTGTCAAATCTATCCCCTCAAAATGTCGTTTGGGATTCTCTCGCGTATTGAAATGAGCTCTTGATAAGGTGATCTGCACACCCGGGGACATTTCTTGTTGGGTTAGCCTGTTAGTCTTGCCTCTTTGTCCGCTTAAAACCTTTTGCCCGAGGAGTAACATGGAATGTAGGTCTGCCATTAAACGCCGCCAAGAAGAATTCATCGCTAATGCCATTCGCTCCTGGGGTATGTCTGGTGGGAGTTTGCAGCTTGTTAGAGAGGTTTTAGCTGAACCATCCCCTACATGGTCTAATATTGATGAGGAAAACCTGGACTTGGGTGTACGTAGTGTCAAGCAATGTAGGAGGAAGATTTGTGATGGTCATTATACTGCGGCTATAAGAGTTCTTTCTTCTTCGGGTGTTGCTCCGTATAATACTACCACTCTTGATGACTTAAAAGCTAAGCACCCTTTCAAGTCTGCTCCTTCCCTACCGGATATACCTATTGACCATCATAACCTCACTGCATCACCTGTTGTGGTCCTTGATATGATTAAAAGTTTCCCCCGTGGTACATCTTGTGGTCGAGATGGGTTGCGCTCCCAACACCTTCTGGACTGTTTTAGTGGTGTTGTTGTGGCTATTTCCGATGAGTTAATCGATTTTATCACCCATGTGGTGAATCTTTTTCTTGATGGTAAATGCCCTCGGGCATTGGGTGAGTATATTGTTAGTGCTCCGCTCACACCACTGATCAAGCCCGGTGGTGGTATCCGTCCCATTGCTGTGGGGACTGTTTGGAGGCATTTAGTCTCCAAGGTTGGTGCTTCTATGATTGGCCACTCCTTAGACGGCTATTTGAATGATCTCCAGTTTGGTGTTGGGGTCCCTGGAGGGGGGGAGGCTATTCTTCATGCTGTGAATAGATTTATTGAGGACCGAGGTGGTGAGGAAGGTTTTTCGATGTTATTGGTGGATTTCAAAAACGCCTTCAACTTGGTGGACCGTGAGGTCATGTTACAAGAGGTTCGCCTGCGTTGTCCTGCCATTTCACGTTGGGTGGAATTTTGTTACTCTAGCCCCGCTAGACTATATTATGGATAACACACGTTATGGTCACACCAAGGAGTACAACAAGGTGATCTACTTGGACCTCTTCTCTTTGCTCTCGTGTTACATCCATTGATATGTAAGATTAGAGACTCCTTTAGTCTTTCCCTTCACGTTTGGTATCTGGACGATGGTACTATTATTGGAGATACCTTGGTCGTGGGGAAGGCTTTAGAGCTTATTATGTTGGATGGACCAAGGCGTGGCCTGCACCTCAATGTTGATAAAACTGAAGTTTTTTGGCCACAGGAAGACCCCAGAAGCATGCTGGCAGGTGTTTTCCCGCCCAATATTGCTAGACCCTAGCATGGTGTCAAATTATTGGGTGGGCCAGCTAGCATAGATTTTGAGTTTAGCAGTGAGCTTGTTATGAAAAGGGTTACTAAAACTATTGAGCTCATGGACGCTGTTGCTAAGCTTAGGGACCCCCAATGTGAGTTGTGGCTCCTTCATGCTTGTGCCGGCATCTCAAAGTTATATTTTTCTATGTGCACATGTTCCCCTCGGGTCTTTGAGCGTGCTCACGTTGCATTTTATGTGGCACTGCGTTCCTCTCTGGAGCGTATTGTTACTGCTTCTGGGCCCGGATTTGGTGATTGGCAATGGAGGCTGGCCACCCTGCCTTTTGTATTTGGGGGTCTTGGTGTATATTCTGTAGGGGATGCCTTGAACTACGCATTTCTTGCGTCGAGACTCCAATCTGCCAAACTACAGACTAAGCTCCTCAGACAAGCTGATATTGTAACCGTTGGACCTTCCTTCGAGGAGGCCTTGAACGCTTTTAATGTGAAAATGGAGATTGACCTTCTGAGTAACCCGGATGAGATCGCTGCCCCCAAACTTATGAAGAAATTGGCAGATATATATTTCACACGTGTTACCCAAATGGCTGAATCCACATTTTGCCTATCCCCTCGACAAATGGCACTCTGGAGTTCGCAAAAAGAGAACTACACTTTAGACTGGCTCCGGGTGGTTCCGATATCTGGGCTGGGACAAACTATGAATGCCAGAACCTACATGTGCGTGTTATGTTATCGGCTAGGCATTCCCCTTTTCTCTGTTCAGATTCCGTGCTCAGCTTGCTCCAAGGTCTTCAACGAGGACATCTACGGGGACCATGTTGTATCGTGTGCTGGTACTATTGGTATTAAACATCGGCACAACATGGTGCGCGATACTTTGGTTGATATATGTTCTCGATTTGGGGTCTCGGCTCGTAAAGAGGTCGACATTGGATTAGGTAGAGAAAAGGAGCAAGTCTTACGGCCTGCAGATATATTGCTCTATTCCTGGGATGGAGGGCAAGACGTATGTGTCGATTTGACGGGGTCGTCTCCCCTCACGCAAACCAGTATGATTGATTTTGTGCCAGGTCGTGTGGTAATTGATGCCGCAAAGCGTAAGTGCGCCTAGTACGGAACCAAATGTGCGGATATTGGATATGGGTTCATCCCTTTCTCATTCTCCTCTTTG
Source organism: Chrysanthemum seticuspe (assembly GCA_019973895.1). Lineage (NCBI taxonomy): Eukaryota > Viridiplantae > Streptophyta > Magnoliopsida > Asterales > Asteraceae > Chrysanthemum > Chrysanthemum seticuspe. The sequence goes on along the minus strand of BPTQ01000008.1, from coordinate 322,966,134 downwards.
GGGGAACTTGAGGCAGATGCAGTGACCCTACTTAAGCGGATCCGGAAGTTCTCTATAACGCAAGATATTGGGGCGCGAGCTGCTACTCATATCTTCAGTAGGATTAGTTTTGCTATTGCTAAAGGTGTGGGGGCCCAGATAATTTCGCGGCTCCCCACTAATTTCTTGTAATCCTATGGTTTTGTTTCTAATGAAAGCGATGTTTTATAATAATAATAATAATAATAATAATAATAATAATAATAATAATAATAATAATAAAAGTGTTGTTTACATAAAAAAACGCGTGCAGCAGTTCATATTTTTAATAAAAGTGTTGTTTACATTAAAAAAAATAAAAAAAATAAAAAAATAAAAATAATAATAATAATAATAATAATAATAGTAATAATAATAATAATAATAATAATAATAATAATAATAATAAAACTAATAATAATAATAATAATAATAATAATAATAATAATAATAATAATAATAATAATAGTAATAGTAATAATAATAATAATAATAATAATAATAATAATAATAATAATAAAAATAATAATAATAATAATAATAATAATAATAATAAAACTAATAATAATAATAATAATAATAATAATAGTAATAATAATAATAATAATAATAATAGTAATAATAATAATAATAATAATAATAATAATAATAATAATAATAATAATAATAATAATAATAGTAATAATAATAATAGTAACAATAATAACAATAATAATAATAATAATAATAATAGTAATAATAATAATAGTAATAATAACAATAATAATAATAATAATAACAATAACAATAATAATAATAATAATAATAATAATAATAATAATAATTATTATTATTATTATTATTATTATTATTATTGTTATTATTATTGTTATTATTGTTATTATTATTATTATTATTATTGTTATTATTATTGTTATTATTATTATTGTTATTATTATTATTGTTATTATTATTATTATTATTATTATTATTGTTATTAATAATAACAATAATAATAATAATAATAATAATAATAATAATAATAATAGTAATAATAATAATAATAATAATAATAATAATAGTAATAATAGTAATAATAATAATAATAAGAATAATAATAATAGTAATAATAGTAATAATAATAATAATAATAATAATAATAATAATAATAATAAGAATAAGAATAATAATAATAATAATAGTAATAATAATAATAATAATAATAATAATAATAATAATAATAGTAATAATAATAAGAATAAGAATAATAATAATAATAATAATAATAATAATAATAGTAATAGTAACAGTAATAATAATAATAATAATAATAATAATAATTATTATTATTATTGTTATTATTATTGTTATTATTATTATTGTTATTATTATTATTGTTATTATTATTGTTATTGTTATTATTGTTATTGTTATTATTATTAATAATAATAATAATAATAATAATAATACTACTACTAGTAGTAGTAGTGGTAGTGGTAGTGGTAGTGGTAGTGGTAGTGGTAGTGGTAGTGGTAGTGGTAGTGGTAGTGGTAGTGGTAGTGGTAGTGGTAGTGGTAGTGGTAGTAGTAGTAGTAGAGGTAGTAGTAGTAGTAGAGGTAGTAGTAGTCGTAGTGGTAGTAGAGGTAGTAGTAGTCGTAGTAGTAGAGGTAGTAGTAGTAGTAGTAGTAGAGGTAGTAGTAGTAGTAGTAGTAGAGGTAGTAGTAGTAGTAGTAGTAGTAGAGGTAGTAGTAGTAGTAGGTAGTAGAGGTAGTAGTAGTAGTAGGTAGTAGTAGTAGTAGTAGTAGTAGTAGTAGTAGTAGTAGTAGTAGTAGTAGTAGTAGTAGTAGTAGTAGTAGTAGTAGTAGTAGTAGTAGTAGTAGTAATAATAATAATAATGGTGTCCTTCTTCAGGAGACTAGGATGCGATGCCCTTCTATTGCTCCCTGGGTTGAGTTTTGCTATGCCAGACCCGCTAGACTTTATTATGATGATTCTATCATTTGGTCCTGTCAAGGGGTCCAACAAGGGGATCCGCTAGGCCCCTTGTTGTTTGCCCTTGCTTTGCACCCCCTTGTCCAAACTATTAATCAGTCTTGTGAGCTTACTCTCCAAGCTTGGTACCTTGATGATGGTACTATTGTGGGGGATACTCTCATGGTTGCCAAGGCACTTGACATTATCATGACAGATGGTCCGACTCGGGGGCTATTTTTGAATGTTGATAAGACTGAACTTTTATGTCCTATGGAGGACCCCAGAAGCAGGGCGGAAGGTGTTTTTCCTAGAAATATCTCTCGCCCGATCAATGGTGTCAAACTTCTTGGGGGGTCAGTTAGTTTGGATGAAAGTTTTTGTCAGGATCTGGCGTTGAAAAGGGTTTCTAAAACTATCTCGCTTATGGAAGCTATACTTAAACTTAATGATCCCCAATGTGAGCTCCTTCTTCTTCGTAATTGTGCCGGGGTTGCGAAATTATCTTATGCTTTGAGGACATGTTCTCCCTTGTATGTACGGGAGGCTCAAATTCGGTTTGATCAGAAGCTACGCACTTTTTTGGAGAAGATTATTATAGCATCTGGACCAGGGTTTGGGGAATGGCAATGGCGGCTCGCCACCCTCCCAATCAAGATGGGCGGGCTTGGTATCCCTGCTGCAAGTGACATTATCCATTATGCTTTCCTCGCCTCTCGTTTGCAAACAAGTGTCCTACAGGACCAGATTTTGGTAAAAACGGGTATTAATTCTCATGGTCCTTCATTTCAACATGCCTTCGATATTTTTAACAGTGCTTGGAACATAGACACGCTCTCTGTCACCTCTGACGCTCCTGCCCCTTATATGATGAAAACCTTGGCAAAGTGTTATTTTGGTGTCGTTGAGAAAGATCTTGTTTCCAAGTATTCATTAAGTCCAAGGCAAGTGGCTATTCTCAGTTGTACCTGTACCCCGCATGCACAAGATTTCCTATTCACTGTACCTATTGATGGGTTAGGCCAAACGATGAACCATCGCCAATTCCATTCGGTTTTGTGTTACAGGATTACCATACATATGTTCTCTGAAGGCAGTATTTGTCCGAGCTGCAACACGCATCGTATGGACCAATGGGGAGACCACGTAGTTCACTGTTCCAGTGAAGTAGGTGTAAAGTTCAGACATAACCTGGTGCGTGATATTCTCGTCGATATATGTTCCAAGGCAGGGATTATGGTGAAAAAGGAGGCTCCAATGGGGTTTCTTTCAAGGGATGGGAAAGAGCTACGACCTGCAGACTTACTATTATTCAATTGGATCCAAGGTAAGGACACATGTCTGAATGTAACTGGGATCTCTCCATTTGCGGGTATTGATGCAACTTTGTGGGCACCGAGGGTAGCTCTACATAATGCTGTGGAGAAGAAGAAAAAGAAGTATGTGTCCAAATGCCAGGAAAACGGTTACAAGTTCATTCCTTTTGCTTTTTCCACTTTCGGGGAGCTCGACGCGGAAGCCTTAGATACACTTTCATGCATCAAGACTGTTGTTGTCAGCCACTCGAATAATGTCAAAAGTGGTGCTTTTATTTTTCATAGACTAAGTTTTTGTATTCAGAAAGGAATGGGAGCCCAACTAGTGTCTCGGCTTCCCACCAATTTCTTGTAAAATTTCTTTTGGTTTTCTAATGAAGAGGCGTTTTATTAAAAAAAAATAAAAATAAAAAAAAATAAAATAATAATAATAATAATAATAATAATAATAATAATAATGTTGAAATCCTCTCTCTTCTATGGGCGATTGCTACAGGAGCTGGGTTTCTTCATCTAAAGCTACTGGTTTCAATCTTCATCTAATGCTACTGGAAACTGATTCAATCTTCTTCTCTTCCTTGATTCAATCTTTCGTTGGGTTTGGGTTGTACTCGTGGGTTTTATCAGTTGATCTAGTGCCTTTGTGCGTGAACGATTGATCTCAGCTGCATCTTTAACGTACCCTGTTGCTTCAGTTTTTCAACATCTTTGTTGGATTTTGCCTCGTTTTTCTTATCACAGGTTTGGCTTTTCACTTTTATGATCTATTTAGGGTTTTACCTTTGAAACCCGTCTCGTTTAGATCGTTCGGTACAGGGGGTGTTTTTGTTTTCTGGTAAACACTTTCGTGGTTTGGTCACTGGTTCACGCTAGATATTCGCACCACGGCTTGGTTTGGCTACTGGTTTATATTGTTTCGTACCACGGCTTGGTTTTGGCTTGGTCACTGGTTTCGAGCAGGTTCTGTGTTGCGGCTGCTAGTCCTCTTTGGGTCAGTTTGTTGGGTTAGCTGGCGGGGACAGGAGGCGGCCTTCTTTTTATTGTTTCGCTTGGTTTGGCTACTTCCTTGGTCTTGTTTGGCGTGGGAATCATATTGGCTGGGAGTGGTTGTTTTGTGGTTCATATGTCCATAGACTGCCTCTTCCTTCCAATTTCAGGTTGAAAGTGTATCGTGGTTCTGGAACAGGGGTGGTATACTCCTTTGCTTCTCCTCATACTGGTTTCGACTGCTTGGTTGTTTTGGATACAAGCTTTGGTTACAAGTGGTTTTGGTTTTGCTTTACTCCAATGCCGGTTGTAAGATTCCACTGTCCCTTTGTGGGTCTTGGGGGATGTCGGGACGGAGGTGGTAATGGGCTAACTAAAACATCTTTGATCACACATTTTCGTGACCAACACTTTAGTGGTGAGGCTCTTGCTACCACTAAGCTATCTCTCTTGTCGGATTTGGCTATTTTCGAAAGGACCGAGGTTACTCTTAAGCGCATGGGGTTGTGGCTATGTGGTGGTTGTTTCAAAACGCATACTTTTCGAACTAGATGTCGTCATGGTACAGGGTCTGATTTTGTGTCTCCTCCTGATTGTGGTGATGGTGTTGTTCGGTTTGGGTTATATGATCTCACCAAACCGCAGGTTCCTTCCCAGGTTGCCATGGTTGAGGATTCAGTTTTGGACGTGCTTGGTGGTTTTGACCTGCCTCTTCTTGATACTTTATTTGCTAGGGGCTTGTGGACTGTCAAATCTATCCCTCCCAAATGTCGTTTGGAGTTCTCTCGTACTTTAAAAAGAGCTCTTGATAAGGTGATCTGCACGCCTGGTGACATTTCTTGTTGGGTTAGTTTATTTGTCCTGCCGCTTTGTCTACTTAAAACCTTTTGCCCGAGGAGTAGTCAAGAGAGTAGGTCAGTCACTAAGCGTCAACGTCAGGAAGAGTATATTGTCAATGCTATTCATGCATGGGGCTCCCCTGGTTTTAGCTGAGTCCCTTCCTTCATGGTCTACTGTTGATGATGATAGTTTGGATTTGGGTGATCGTAATGTCAAGCAATGCAAGAGGAAGATTTGTGATGGTCATTATACTGCTGCGGTCAGAGTTCTTTCGTCTTCCGGTGTTGCACCTTATGATGCTTCTACTCTTGAAGACTTAAAAGCTAAGCACCCTTTTCAGTCTGCTCCTCTCTTGCCTGATATACCTATTGACCATCATCACCTTACCGCATCCTCTTCCATCGTTCTTGACATGATCAAGAGTTTCCCTCGTGGTACTTCTTGTGGGCGAGATGGGTTACGTGCCCAGCACCTTTTGGATTGTTTGAGTGGTGCAGATGTGGCTATTTCTGACGAGTTGATCGCTTCTATTACCCAAGTGGTGAACCTTTTTCTTTCTGGTAACTGCCCGAGGGCGTTGGGGGAGTATATTGCTAGTGCTCCTCTCACACCCTTAGTCAAACCAGGAGGGGGTATCCGTCCTATTGCTGTTGGGACTGTCTGGAGGCGTTTGGTTTCCAAGGTTTGTGCTTCCATGCTTAGCCACTCTTCATGCAGTTATTTTGATGATTTACAACTTGGTGTTGGGGTGTCTGGGGGTGGGGAAGCTATTCTTCACGCTGTGAACCGTTTGGTGGAGGACCGCGGGGGTGAGGTTGGTCTGTCCATGTTATTGGTTGATTTTAAAAACGCTTTCAACATGGTGGACCGGGCTGTTATGTTACGTGAGGTTCGTTTGCATTTCCCGGCTATTTCACAGTGGGTGGAGTTTTGCTACTCTAGCCCTGCTAGATTATATTATGGTGAGCATACTCTTTGGTCTCATCAAGGTGTGCAACAAGGTGATCCGCTTGGGCCTCTTCTTTTTGCTTTAGTCTTACATCCCTTAGCATGTAAGATCAGAGATTCTTTTGACCTTTCCTTTCAAGCTTGGTATTTGGATGATGGCACTATTATTGGTGATACCTTGGTTGTGGGTAAGGTTTTAGAGTTGATTATGGCAGATGGACCTTGTCGCGGCTTACACCTCAATGTTGATAAAACTGAAGTCTTTTGGCCACAAGAGGACCCCAGAAGCAGGTATGATGGTGTTTTTCCCCCTAATATTTCTCGCCCCTCACATGGTGTTAAATTATTGGGTGGACCTGTTAGCGTGGATTTTGAGTTTGGTAGTAAGTTGGTCCTGAAAAGGGTTGCTAAAACTATTGAACTTATGGAGGCAGTTGCCAAACTTAATGACCCTCAATGCGAGTTGTTGTTACTCCGTGCATGTGCTGGTATTTCTAAGCTCTATTTTTCTATGCGCACATGTTCTCCTCGGGTCTTTGAGTGCGCTCAGGTTTCTTTTGATGTGGCACTTCGCTCTTCTTTGGAGCGTATTGTCACTGCTTCTGGACCTGGTTTTGGTGACTGGCAGTGGAGACTCGCCACCTTACCTTTTGCTTTTGGGGGACTTGGTTTATATTCTGCAGGTGATGTCTTGAACTATGCCTTCATTGCTTCTAGACTTCAATCAGCTGGCCTTCAGACTAAGCTTCTTCATGGTTCGGGTATTATAACTGCGGGTCCCTCTTTTGATGATGCTCTTTGTACTTTCAACGTGAATATGGATATTGACCTTTTGTGTAACCCTATCGAGGTCGCTGCCCCCAAACTTATGAAGAAATTGGCAGACATATATTTCGGTCGGGTTTCCCAAACTGTTGAATCTACTTTCCATCTTTCCCCTCGACAGATGGCGTTATGGAGCTCTTTAAAGGAGGATCACACTTCGGATTGGCTTAGGGTGGCTCCGGTATCTGAATTGGGACAAGTTATGGGTGCCAAGGCTTATCGGTGTGTACTGTGTTATCGTTTGGGTGTTCCTCTTTTCACTACTCAGGTACCGTGTTCTGCCTGCTCTAATGTTTTTCCTGGGGATATTTACGGGGATCACGCTGTTTCGTGTGCGGGTATTGTTGGCATTAAACATCGTCACAATCTTGTGCGCGATGTTCTTGTTGATATATGCTCTAGGTCGGGGATTTCCGCTCGCAAGGAGGTGGATATTGGGCTTTTTGGAGATGGAGACAGATCTTTGCGACCGGCTGACATATTACTCTACTCTTGGGATAGCGGACGCGATGTATGTGTTGATCTTACGGGTTCGTCGCCTTTGACGCAATCCGGGTTGATTGATTTTATACCAGGGCGAGCGATCAGTGATGCTGCACAGCGCAAACGGGTCAAGTACGATGCTAAATGTGCGGATATTGGATATGGGTTTCTTCCTTTCTCCTTTTCTTCCTTTGGAGAACTTGAGAAAGATGCGGTCACCTTACTTAAGCGGGTTCGGCGTTTCTCTATGACCCAGGACATTGGAGCGCGTGCAACAGTTCATATCTTTCATAGGATTGGTTTTACCATTGCTAGAGGTGTGGGAGCTCAGTTGGTTTCGAGGCTCCCCACCAATCTTTTGTAATCCTATGAGTTTTTAATAAAAGTGTGGTTTATTATTAAAAAAAAAATAATAATAAAAAATAAAATAATAATAATAATAATAATAATAATAATAATAATAATAATAATAATAATAACAATAACAATAATAATAATAATAATAATAATAATAATAATAAAAGCCTCAGACCCTTTTCAATTTTTTTGTTAGGTTAAGAGAGAAAGAGGCTTGGTTTAAAGATACAGAGAAGAGAAATGAAATTACAACAGCTAGGTTATGTGTTTTATTTACAGAACTATGTATTCAGTTAAAAAAATAAAAATAAAAAATAAATTCAGACTCTATTCAATATTTTCTTTTTCCTTTAATGACTATTAAGTTTGTAGAACAAGTTTCAATATTTCCATTTTCAAAAAAGTCAGCACTATGATGACCATTAAGTTTCATCATTTAATTTTTAACATTCATTTTCTCTCACATGTGACCATTGTTGAAAACTTCAACATTCAACTTTGACATTTTTTCCATTTTATGTAGTTAAGATACAAATCTTTAAATAAATCATCAATAAAACATGTTATTCTTAAAACTTTGAATCATATAAGTATTGATGAATCATTGACAAAAATTGTTAATTAATAAAAAGAGTAATGCATGCATTGTAATCGTATACATTCATTTTTGATGGAGGAAAAAAGAAAGAAATGAATACATATGCATTCAAAGATATATTAAATGAATCAAAACCTTAATTAATGAAAATTGGAAATTGCCTCCTTTACCTTTGATTTGGTTTGATGAGATGAAAGGTTAAGATTGCTTCTCAATCTTCTCAATCTCAAACTCTTCTCAATCGATCCAGATTATATATATACAGACTAAGCAAGTACCCGTGCATAGCAACGGAAATTTCTAGCGGTAGACAATTAACGATATGCGATATTGTGGTAAGTGTTTCGTGTAACGTTCAAAATAGAAAGTGAAAAGATAAAAATGTAACTGCAAATGGTTGTAACATTGATAATTCAACTCAAGCAAAAATTCTTAACATATATCAAAGAACATATAAAAACATTTAGTGAAACTGAAAATAAAACATTACATCAATTATGAGATAATAACTAACAATGCACGTTACTCGTCACGTAAAATTTCTTAATACACGACATTTGAAGTGTAGACTCTTCCTTGATCGAACTCTTTGACTGATTTTACTAATACCTTTATAGTTTGTTAAAATTAGAAACAATAAATCTATACTTTTATACTACATAAAATACAAAAATGGTCAACAAGTCAAGAATTGGAAAGTGGAATGTGAAAATTGGAAAAGGTAATTTTGGAAAGTATTCATTGTTTGCAAAAAAATTGTCATACCATATACTCTCATACCATTCGCGAATGTCAAACCATGTTAAGAATTTTTGTTAGAGTTGACTTATCGGATGTTACAACCATTTGCAATTACATTTTGATCTTTTCACGTTCTATTTTTTATCGTTAATTGTCTCCTGCTAGGAACCGCTGCCGCCAGGCGCGGATACTCGCCTAGTAATTATATATGCATTGTGGCCGGAAATTTTTCGTGAAAAATTTATGATTTGGTTAGTTGATTTTAAATTTGGGTTTATGCTATAAACAATTTAAAATGGATCTAGAAAATTATATATGTTAAAATAAATTTTGTAATTTGTTATTAACATAAAGTGTTTATATGTCATAGTTGATTATATGTAAGCATATGTTTTAAATTAATTATTATTGCTAGATTAAATATTGTTAATGTTTAATTAGTTATGTTATAATTATTTATGCTAATTTTTGGTTAAGTGTAAATAATTGTTTATAAGATATTATTGATATTTAAATATTTAAATCTATAAAATTGCAAATCTCCCCACATATATATTAGAGGAACTTGCCAAGTCACTAAAGCCACTTGGCACCCATAAATCTGGCCAAAATTAATTAGCTGGCAATGCCACATATTTCAGCAACACACTCTTTCCATCGTACTTTCACCAAGAACACACGCCATCACAAGCCCAAACTCCTTCCCTGATATTCAGCGCTGCACAATCATTATCGATATCCCCAAATCGATTCATTTTATCAAATATCCCAAAATCAATTTATTTTGATTCATGATTCAAAATCATTATCGATAACCCTAAACTTCAATTAAAATGATTCAGACACGCACAAAATGATCAGAGAATGATTTATCACAGCGCAATCAACTTCAATTTCATGTCATTCTTCTAAGGTAATTTTTTATTTTTAGTTTTTGTTCCGATTAAATCGAATTAGGTTAGCTAGTTAGTTTTGTATGACGGATTAGGGATTAAATTTGTTAGTATAGTTTCAGGTTTTGGATAGAAAGCTTTCAAAAGGAAGACTATAAAGTGGTTGATGAATTTGCATACCAAGTGTTTGATGAAAGTCCTGAATGAATTTTTTTTTGAAAATCTGTTGTATTGGAATATATCTTTTTACGTGAAGAAATTACATATCAAGTGTTTGAGCTATTCATAAAAACACTTTTAAAACCCCCTAAGCATTCTATGTGGATTCATTAGCTTAACTCTGTTTTGTGATACCTTGTGTAGATATATGAAAGTAAAGGAGAGCTAGGGCTCTTTTACAAAAAGCGACAAGTCACTGTACCACCAGACTTTCACTTTGCAATTGATGAAAGGATTCCTCCTCTAACTGCAAGTGTTAATGAGTTCTTTGATAAGGTTCTTAATTTTTGATTTTGTTTTATAAATTTGATTTTTGATTTTGTATTTTGGTTGTAAATTATGAGTTGCTCTAAAATGATTGCAAAGTTGAACAAACTTCAACAAGCACAGCTACATGCAGTGATAACAAATGAGATGGTACTTTTCGACCTACAGATCTATAGTCTTTTAAGGATCTGGTTCACATCCATTAAATGTTTTTCTGGCATCTGTAGCTTGCAAATGAAGTGAATGCACAGAAGCAACATTTAGTTATTGAAATGGAGATGCTGCAGCTTCGTGTGGCAAGTTTATTGGACAACGGAAATAGGTCTCTTGAACTTCTTAAGGAGGTAACACTTATGTTATAAATGCTGATCAAAACTTGCATTATGGAAACTTGATTTGTGCTAATAGTTATATTAATTATCTTTTTATTAGATGGATAAGGCCCTTTATAAAAGATGGACTTCAGCATCGACGAAGAGGAAATTAGCCATCTTAAACAGGCAAGAAGGTGAAGCATCTGCTGCTGCAACGGTTGCATATGAAGAAATTCAAATGGAAAAACTGATACTAGAATCTAAGAGACTGAAACAAGAGGCAGCAGAGGCTTCCAAGGTATTAATGCAGTAATGTTACGAAGGGATGTTTGGAATTGCGTTTTGGGAAGTGTTGTCTGATTAGTATGTTTTAAGTTGACAATAACCAGGTTAGATTGTTTGGGTATAGTCAAACTGATTCTTATTATTTACGTTTCCTACCATGTAGCTGTGGATTGCCATTTTACTTATCAAATCTTACAAGTATTTGGTGAACACTCAGTTTATTATCACATCTTCAAATAGCAGATGCACATCCAAACACTATCTTCTACACCCGATTTTGTCACAGTTATCACTTCTAAATCAAAAGGCTAAACACCTCATTATAATATATTAAGCCAGTACTCTTATTAAGAAAGATAAAATTATCCACATTATGGGTGACCCCTTTTTCTCATGACAGTTGTAGGAGTTCTTCATAGATCGTGCCCATGCAGTTTGACATGTTACAGTAAGTTGTAATGTTTACATGAACATTTGTCTGAAGTCAGCCACCCTATAGATCAAGTAACTATAAAATTCTTGCACCATAAATACCTAGCAGTTTCTTTTCTTTCGAACAATGTAGCGCCCAAGGCTTAGTTTATAACATAATAATGGTTGGTGTTGTTTTAGGTACAAACAAACGGGAAGCGGCAGCCTGTAGTGGTCTACATGAAAATCATAGACTCAAACATTCAACGACCAGAGGTAATTCAGTGATTTATTTTTTATGTTTTATATGGTATTCAATCAATTAAAATTAGGCAATTAGTTGTAGAAGATAGTGTAGAGATGTGCGGTTTAAAGCTGTATTATAAGATAACTAAACGTCTCAAGTGTTTCGAAAACAAGAATATATAAGGATTGATAGATTAGATAAACCAAAAAGAGTCGTTTTGAAAACGGGAGAGACGTTCTGGTAATATTTTTGTTAAGCAATATATAAGGATTAGATAAACTCTCAGGTATACTAAGCAATATAGGAATTAATTGTAGACTTTCATAAACATCTATTAATATTTTTGTTGCTCTTTAATGCAGGAATTTGTATCTAAATTTTTGTAAGAAAATGCGGTTGGGCTCAGTTGGCAGGTCGCACATAACACAGATCATCTGGCTCTTATTGCTATAATATTAACAGCGGCATCGTGAGTTCAATGAAAGTTACTCATTAGCGAGGTCAATGCACTCTATGTTAAACATTACTTTATGACAATTAGAGTGGCTACATGTTTTTAAACATATTTTTTTTTACATAAAAAATTGCTAAAAGTGTTGTCATTGATGGTTCTTTTTAGATTCCACAGAAAATTGATATAGTATTCATTAATCATTTATTGCATTCATTTTTCAACAGAGTAGGAAGCAGTGGCTATGTTTGTGTCTCTTTTTGGCTGTTTGTTCCCAATATTCATAGTCAATCCTTTTAACAATTCTTTCTTTACAAGTCCTACTTTATTTCTTTCTATTTCCACTAGATGTGACACCTTTCCTTTTTAGTGAATACATTATAATTAAAAATAGTTTTCTTATACGTAATTAAGTGCACATGATAGAAATAATTAGAAGAAAATATGGTTCAGTTTCATTTGTTTAGTTAAAACTTTGCAGTTATAAAATAAGTTTGAAAGTGGGATATGCTTCTGGTGTCCTGACCTTATATACTATTCAGAAGACCTGTCATATAACTGTATGTTTAGACTCAGTAGTAGTTTTCCTTCTATGGTGTCTCAATTGAGAGAGAAACATTTTAATTTCATGAATAACTTATAGTGATATAGGGGAGGCGGCCAAACTCATTTCGAGCATTAAAAAGATTAGTTGTAATCGGTCAAAATATACATGGTACATTCATCTAACAAATTAATAGCAATAATTTACAATGTTATGGCTAAATAAACAACCTCCCCATTAGGTTCGTTGCACATCACGTTTCTTATCTTATATGTATGCATGTACACTTGCATCATGTATGTATGATGTAAATCATTAGTATGAACAACTATTTAGGGGTTATCTACATATATACTATCTAACCCATATTTAAACAAGCTATTTGCTATTTGGAGATACTTAGTAAATAAAGTTGCAGGTTCTAAAGATTCTTACCCTTCTTAAAAATTCTTATGTCAAAGTTACACCACAATGAGACATATCAACAGTTCTATCAAGGTCTTTTGAAAAAATAGTCATACAAATCAATTTATTGATGCCATATCAAAGAGTACAGTATGTGCTCCATTTTCGTTATACTGCAAAAACATAAACATATATATATACCTATTGAGCAAATCATATACTTTAAATAGAACTGAGTGGTCAAGTTAAAGCCAAATCCAAGTCACGCTTACCCACATAATTAGGCTCTATAAGCGACCCGTTTGAGATCAAACATAGCCGACATCAACCTATTCTTAAGTAAATAGGTCAAAAGACATAACTTCCACAATTACTATATGAAATGCCCTTTACCATCTCTCTGGTACCCAGTAATGGTTCATGAAGTTGTTGCCAAGGGCAATTCGGGAAATTTATTAATGGTCATTGTTGTCAATCGGGTACTTTGTTGACCACCATAAAAAAGAATTACATTTAACACTAATTTTGATATCTTACATTTCCAGAAAATACGAAATACGCCATCAGCTTCTTGATATTAAAAAGGAAATAGATGAGCTGATTGCCCGGGCTGAACAACTACAGAATCATATGGCAGAGCATCAATTACTCATGCGAAGATATATAGCAATTACTCATGAAGATTATGTTTGTTTTAGTTTTATTTATCCTTGCATACCATGATGGGATACATGTTACTGTTGCATGATTGCCCTGTATTCTAGATCTGTAAAAGGTTGTACCTCAACATATTACAATTATTTTAGTTGCATACAATTTAACTGAGTTTGATAAATTAATACCCTAAATAATGGTGTCCTCCACAAACATACTAATGTTCCCACCAGAATGTACGATTTAATATATGTGTGTTGGATTAGTTATAATAATCAAGTTTTGGATCTGATCACATATGCAATTTATTGTCTTCCAAAATACAAAGACAAGCATATAACTATTACACTCAATTCATGTTCAACAATTTTAATCAATAGTACACATGAAGTTAGCCGTTCATCGGAAGGGTCATGAAGCTATATATTATTATTTCAATACCAAAGCTCTATGAACAAAAAATACATTTAATTCATACTAATAAAAATATTAACTACATAAATTAGAAGTGTTTAATAAGATATCACTTGAAACTAGCCCGACCATCGGCCGGGTCATGAGACTAGTGTGTGTGTGTGTGTATATATATATATATATATATATATATATATATATATATATATATATATATATATATATATATATATATATATATATATATATATATTTGGATAATATATTAATGAGTTTTGCTAATATGTGCCACTGGGCACACCAAAAGATGTAATTAATGAACATAAATTTCTTTTTATATCAAAAAATGCATTCATTGAACATGAATTAAACTTTAAAATTACATTGATTAAATAGAAATTTGATATTAGTTAACTTGAACATTCCATATATAAAGAGCTAAACATGTATCCAGTGAGCACGCATTAGCAAAACCCTATATTAATATGTTAAATTTTGAATTGTTCATTTAAATTTTGACATAAACGTGATTAATGTCTAATTGACGATTAGAAGTTAATGTGATTGATTTTATGTTTCAAATTAAATTTGGAAAGTTATTAGAAAATCAACTATCGGTTAAATATGCTTAATTGTTGATATTGCATTGATTGTAATTTGATTGCTAATTATATATGATTAATTATGCATTAAGTATAACTTGAATGGTAATCCTTGTAAGTAGCAAGCCGTGTAGCCCGCGCGTTGCTGCGGAGTAAATCGAGATTAGCTTATTGTGACGTTGACTTTGTGGTGTATTCAAATTTTGGTTTCTGTATATGTATTTAAAAGGTTTGTCTTGATATTCATTATAGTAAAGGCATATAAGATGATATGATACAAAATATGTGTAATATTTTCTATTTGTATAGTTCTAAATCACATTTGACAACTATATAATGTGAAGTACGAGGATCAGGTGCCCGCGCTTCGTGGCAAGTTGCATAAAATACACAACTTTATAAGAACCATAAATAATTGTTGCAAAAAAAAAAAGAAAAAAAAGTTCTTTTATATAGGCAAATTTAAACACACAATTGATACCTTCTCATCAATCATAGCAGTTTCACTTATTTTGCATGAGTTAAACCTTCAACCTCCTTTCATCATTTTTCTTTGACGTTTTATAGTTTAAATTACATGTGTTTATTAGTCTATAGAGAGTAGTCCAAGAATGTTGAGTTTTTTACCAACTAATTGTTTTTATAAAACATATTTTCCATTCTATAGTGTCTACACAAATAATGACAATTCTATGGTATTTCTTTATATTGTTTTCAACTTTTTGATTTAGGCTTCTTTTTTTCCCAATCTTTCTTGTTGCATCTTGTCACTGAATACATAAGACTAGTCTTTAACACACATATATACATACACTACGTTTGAACTTGACGCATTATCATCATTCACATGTTTACCTTTTATGTTGTCACAGATGCATTCTTCGGAAACGAAACATGACTCCATTCAATTGTCAACCTTAAACATATCTATCCCCTCAATACAAAAATTAGGAGGTACTTGAAAACCATGGATATATACCTCTACACATTTTTGTGAATCTTATATTGATCTTCAATTTCATTTCATAAAGCTTCACTACTATCAACAAATCAAATGCTCATTCTAATACAAAGCTATTCAATCATAGCAATAAGAATTAATTACTACAACTTGCATCATATCATGAAGTTCCATGAGTTCCAGAATATACATTATGTGGCCATGAACAAAAGATTTCATGACTTATATTCAAAAAATAAAAAGAACTCGTGACTTTAACTAAACCCCAACTACAATTTAATCAAAAACATTATGAAGAGCATAACAATATATATAATCTGACTTTTAATAGAGTCTAGCGAGGAGCAGCCACAAATGACTAGGGCATATATTATTATGAATTTTTCTATTTCTCACTTATGCTCTTCATATTTTATTTATTGAAAAATAAAAAATATATATTGTATGTTAAAACTGGTAAGAGATTAGAGATGGCAACTAATTATTGAATAATGAATTATGTGTACTTAGTGTTATTATATGATCACAATAAGTTGGCTAAACATTATTTGTTTCAATATGACATATTATCATCATTACTAATCGGGCGATAACGTATAACTTGAATGGTGAGACGAAGTAATGAAATTTTAAAAAACTGTCGCAGACTTGTTAGTTAAAAGACCTATCAATATCAATACATTTCGCAACTTGTAAATCGTATATTTTCAACTTCGTAAGAATAAAATTTACCAAATGCTCTTTCATAATATATCAATTACAATCTGTTAAAAAAATAGTTGCTTTTATAACCCTTTTTTAAGTCAATTAACATTTATGGCATCTAATTGAATATATATAATTTAACTAGTATTAATATATTGATATCACTTGACAAGATATATAATTGTATTTATACTGAAAAGATATTCGGGGACGGGTTCGGGGACCCGAGGGTATTACCATCCCCGCCTCCATACCCGCTTTTCAATATAGGGGATTCCCCACCCCCATCCCCATACCCGGTCAACCCGGGGATTCCCCGGTCAAATCAGGGTCGGGTATCGGATTCTCCATCGAATTCGGGGTTTTTTGCCATCTCTATAAGAGATACCGTATAGTGGTTTATATTTTTAAATATGCCATTGAATGGTAAATAAGTTTTCTAATAGCGATTGATTAGTAAAAACTCCAATTACATTTGCTAAGTGATGCCATACAATAGACAATATTTTTGACAATACCATACATTGGTAATTATTTTCTCTAAAGACAGCGACTTAGTCAACAACTCCAAGAATGTTTAAGTTGCCTCCTTTTGAACGAAAAATTTTAAATGCATAACCTGGCCATTTTTTATGGTAGCATAATTACATTATATAAAGTGTAAATTTCATTGTCATTAGACGAGTACCCGCGCCTAGCAGCAACGGTGTCTAGTTTTCTGTAAAATTCCGACGACCCATAAGTTTCTTTCAACAAACTGTATTTGTAGCGTCAGAGAATCATTTTCGAATAATTATAATTCTGATGCGTGGTTGTATAGCAGCAGAAATATACAGTTTTTAAGAATATTATGTGGAGTTGGTCTAAGTGTGGGAGTATATTTCTAATAGGATTGTTTTAACTTTTAGTTTATTAAGATTTTAGTAATAATAGATTCTTGCATTACAAAAAACAACGGTATTATGTAGTTGGCAATATTATATTATAGTTTAGAGGTACATCCAACGTGTGTGACCACCTTTTCTTGTTTTGTCAGTAATTTAGGCAGTGATAACTATTTTTTTTTACATGTGTAGCGTTTATTATTTGGTGTATGGTTTTTAAACTTGTAACCTTACAAATTTAATATCACCATAATAAGATTATCTTGTTTGTTCAAAGCTATTTGTTTGGGGTACAAATAATTATCGCTAAAGATAATAATACTACTTAACTTTTGTGATTCTAATAAACTTACATAACATATTGATATACCAGACAAAAGGCTATACAATATATATTAACTTTTAAAAGACGATTCATATATGCTAGTCCCTTAAGTGGTGCAAGACCAACATTTTTCAGAATAACATTATACAAATGACAACGTACATGTGTCAAAGCAAAATAAACAACAAAAAACTACAATTACTTGGTCTATCATTTTTTCAAATTTGTCACGGGTTCCACAACTACTTCATCATTTCTCATATAATTTTGTCAAATTTAAAACCTGGTTCGACCCGGGTGGTTCAACCAGTTGAACCGTTCCGGTAAAAAAAACAAGTCGATTTAAACCGAGTCAACCTGACAGGTTGTGTCGAAAACAAGTCAAATTAAATTGGGTCAACCCGTCGGGTTTGAAGCGTCCTGGGTCAACCCGGTTTTCGATGCGTATTAATAGTTTCCTTTGGAGATATATGTCTTCAACATTTCCACTTTTAGCTTCAACTTTTCACTTTTTAATTTTTGGTTTTTCCTTTATATATGGTATATAGCAGGGTACTCGCACATTTTGGCTTCGGGTACCTTGTGACGATTAACCGCAGAAATAAATCTCGATGAGACCTGATTCACCAGTTTGTATCGGTTTTAACGAGTCATCTCTAGTCCTCTCTGAGGCGACGAAGGGCAAAGTAGCGAAGGGTAGTGGTGTGGTGGCGAGGGTCGGCGGACAACGACGGAGGTGCCACCTCGGACCGGCGAGCCTCCCTCATTTCCATACCTCATGCTCTAACATCATGTACATGTACAATCTTTTACTTTTCTCAAAGCACAAAAGAAAGGTGCAAGCAAAAGCCAGTGTGGTTGATGAAGTATTTTTGTATCGAAAATCTGTGATGTAAGTGTCATATGCGTTGATTTGTTTTACACAAATTTAGCTAAATAATTGTTGCCCAATCACTTACTTTAAACAAATTGTTCTTTCTCTAACATTTTGCATCATACAGTAATATCTATACTATATTATAAAATATTTGAAACATTCTTAAAAAAGAAGACTTAAAAAATTAAAATTCAACATTTGCTTATAATGACAAATTTAATAAGTACATCTATAATATTATTTGTTGTAACATTTTTTGTACGCATGTTTTTAAAAAAAACAAAGTAATTTAATATAAGAAAAAACGTCTATAATAATAAATACCTAATAAATGTTATTTTTAAAACACCCATAATATGAAAAATAATTGTTATTATACATATTCTACAAACTAATAAAACACACAAATCTTCATACAATTTATAATTAAACAAGTTGATGGTGCATATGGTTTTAAAAAACGGACCGGACCAACGGCTTCAACCGGGAACCGGAGTCACTACCGGTTCGGCCAACCCATAAAAATCGTTTGAAAAAGATATCATTAAATCAATAGAGTTTAAAAATGCACACTACATTACAATGTTCGAAAAATATTATTAAATCGCAAGAGTGCCTCGAAAATCAACATATACACCTTTTAGAATTTTTTTGATAAAACTTACCGTAAAATCTAAAAACTTTGTTTTATAAAAATTTGGACGATTTTTTCAAAGCAATGGATGCAAATGTGCAAAGTACTAAGTGCTAATTATATATATTATATATATTTGTATAATAATAATTATACTCTTTAAAGTAACCCACATGATTTCTTGAATATTTAGTTTTTATTTATCTTTATAAGTAATCTTTTACTTGTATTATTCATTTATGTGAGACAAATATAACAAACATTATTTTGAGAGAACTAAATTTTCTTAGTATAATGCAAGTGATTTTTTAAAATTCGGTGTGGGCTCATAAATTACTACAATCAAAAGTATATAATCACATGTGATCCTATATTACCTCTTGAGTGGTCGGTGCTGGTGGATAAGACAATCTGGTAAAATCATGTACTTCATCAGCTTCAAAAAAACCCTCTGTTACCCCAGCCTCCTCTGCAGTCCACTCTCCGCGTAGTTCCAAGTCGCCAAAAACACCTTGTTCAATCTCAAGATTCATTCTATTTTTCAGGAGAGTAGAATTCCAGTCTTTAATTGCTGGACGTGGACGAATGTATGGCATGGGTTCAAACTTGGTTAAATCCAAGTACAAAAGCTAGTTATAAAAACATACAAAAGATATAGCTTTAAAGAAAAGTTTAAGAATATGTATTAGGCTAAAATGGCAAATCACAAGTGATTTGACACTGCAAATGCAAAGCACAAGTGATTTAAATCACTTGTGATTTACAGTGGCAAATCACAAGTGATTTAAATCACTTGTGATTTGCCATTGTAAATCACAAGTGATTTACAGTGGCTTACAGTGTAGACATAAGCCTGAAATATAAAAAGATGAAAAGAAAACTTTCAACAAGGAAAAAAACCGGGGCATTGTAGCAGAGATCAGGACCCCCTCTGTGAGTTTACTCTTATAAAGACAGTTGCAAATGTAGCCACACCAATCAAGGCAGTTAATCGGAGTGTCATCTCGAATACTTTTCAAGAAATCAAATGAAAGATCCCCATTCGTTGTCTCATTCTTACCAAGTGTGTTGGTGACAAGCGTAAGAAAATTTAGCTTGAATATTAAATCAACACAGGTTGCAGTTGTAATCTTATCAGCAATATGAGACGCCCGAATTTTTCCCATCTTCATGTCAAACTGCTTAAGCCACTCTTGTGTCACTGGATCTTTAGGTTAATTAAGTTTCTCATTTAGTAACAGAAGTGATCTTCCACCATTAGGAAGTCCAAACATATCATGAACTTTGTCAGCATTCACATGAATATATACTTGATTTAAACGCATACAAAGTTCCTTACTATCAAACAATTTAACAGCCAAACAACCCAATCTCCCTGGAATTTCTTCCATATTAATTCCATGTAACGATACAAAACCGATACTATCCAAAAACATCTTCATATTCACTTTGGTGCCACAAATTGCTTTAAAAAGTGAAACAAGAACAACCCTTGAACGCATATTAGGATATTCACTATTAATAAACTCCTTCTTAATTTTGCCTCACTTAAACCCTTTTGTTTCCGCCTTCCTTTACCTTTCTAAAAACTAGATTCAGAACCAGGCTCATCTTCCTTCTTCACATGTTTTAGAGTTTCCCCCTCTAAAACATTCTTACCCTTATCCTTCTTGTTAGCAACGACTTTCATTTTCTTAACCCTCTCTATTTTTGCCTCTTTCGCTTCAAAAGAATCTGAAGTCTTTCTTTTCCTAGACTTGTCCTTCATAGAAGGTTTCGCCTCTAGTTGCTGCTTTGACTTAGAATTGGACTTAGACTTACCAGAAGGATGTGCCTCTACTTTCTGCTTCGCCACTTGCTTATGTTTATAATGAATACGTGGCGGATGCTCATTACTTTTGAGTTATTTTTCTTGTTTTTCAACATCACACCTAGGCACCTGAGAAGGCTTCGCCTGAGAAAGCTTCTCCTTTGCATCAGGCTTCAACTTTGGACCAGGAATCGCCTTTGGTTCAGGATTCGCCTTTGGCTCAGGATTTGCCTTTGGTTCAGGATTTGACTTTGGTTCAGGCTTTGACTTTGGCTCAGATTTTGACTTTGGCTCAGGCTTTGACTTTGGCTCAGGATTCGATTTTGGGTCAATCTGTTTCTTACACCTCTTAGAACTAGAACCCACGTTTGATTCTGACTCAAATATGGCACCTTCTTTTTCAACATTAGTTTTTTTCCTTTTAGAAGGAGAGTCACGGGAGGCCAAAGTCTTAGTTAATCTAGATGTTTTGGGTGCTTCATGGGAAGGACTGTCAGCGGCCTCACTTACTTCACTGATGCAAGGTAAGGATGGGTTGGTCTTTTTTTTAGTTGCTAATTTGTCAACAGTTTGTGAAGATGGTTTCGGATCTGTGACACCTGCATAAAACAATTGAAAGGTTTGTAAGAAAACGTAAACTATTTGTAATTAAAAGTAAAATCACATGTTTAAGTATTTGTAAGTCACTTCTGATTTGCCCAAATCACAAGTGATCTTTCCAAATCACTTTTGATTTTCCCAAATCACAAGTGATTTTCCCTGATCAGAAGTGATCATGTAATATAGGCTAATCAGCTTGATAAGATTTTAAAATTTACCTTTTTGAGGGGTCATTTAAGCCCTTATTTGATCACTTTTGTGTCTGTTATTACGTAATATCGTTCCTTTTCACTTTTTAGGTCTCTTGAAGGCAAATTGCTGGAATGACACTTATTCGGACGAAAAGGCGCGAATATACGAAGAAAATGGCCAAAGTCAAGAATCAAGACACTCAAGCTGCTGAAACTGAAGGGGACGGTGTCAGGTTATACTTGTGACGCCGTCGGAACAAGTTTTGTGACGACTCAGTAGCCAAATTTCTTATTTTCAAGTGACGGCATCAGGTGTTAAAAGAGTAGGGCGTCGCAGCTCAGACGGCCTAGATTTGATCCAGACGACGTCAGAGACTGAAGGAGACGGCGTCACAGTCATAAGGTGACGCCGTCGCAATGCTAATGTGGCCAAGACGAAACCCTAATGACGGTGACCCGACGGCGTCACAAACTAAAGGGTGACGCCGTCGTAGTTGTAACCTTATATATAGAAACCGAATTTTTTAGTTTTCAGTGTGTAGTTTTGTGGAGTAAAAACCTAAACCGAACCAAGGCTGTCTTGTACAATATTTTAGGGTTCCATACCCTATCTTACATCAAGATAAGTGTTTTACTTCATTAATTTAATTATGTCTTCAATTGATTGTGTGTTTGCTTGCATGTTCCCCATGTCCGGCTAATTTACTTGTGTGTTTGCTTAGGTAATATGAAACTTAGTTATTGAATATTGATTGGTTGTATCTTATCTTAATTGTGATTGACCTAGTATTGCGATAGGTCATTCGTTGTGTTGTTAATGCATGATTAATCTTTGTTGAACCTTAGTTTATAATCACCTAGAGTAATTGTAGGCTATACATCCAAAGAATACCTTATAGTTAAAGTTTATAAATCCTAGAGATTTTGTAGTCATTAACCTTTGGTAGCTTCAAAGAGTTAGGGATAAACGCATACCCTACGACCTTAGAGACACAACGCGATTAAGAATAAGGACGTGACAATTCAACCATCAATAGGAGATAACTAGGGAGTAATAAAGTCTAAGCAAATACATTTTTAATCATCATACGAGCACACAACAATAGACATAGACTACCCTCACATTAGTTAATTAGATAATTAGATAGTAGAAGTAATCGGTAGAAATACCAACCCCCAAATTCAAACCTCAAGATTCGTACCTTTCCATTTCCTAAAAAACATAAAAAGATAAAAAATAATCTTCCTCAACCCCAACCTTAGCGTAGTAACTTCTTACTAGCATTCCTATTCCCCTAGAGAACGATACCAATTCCCGTGGCTTACCCTAATACTACACTACAACGATTAGGTTCACTGCCTAGGGTGTTGAAAAACTTGCTCGACGAAAAGGAAGTTCCTTTGACCCCGAACGCGCTGTGTAAGCGTATCAAGTTTTTGGCGCCGCTGCCAAGGAATAGAATAGCTACTTAGGAGTCCACCTCGTTTAGGTTTCCTTGCTTGATTCCTATCAAGTAAGCTTTTTTCCCATTTTTAGCTTCCTCGTAGTCTATCCCCCTTCTTCATGACCTTTGTTAGTAATCTCATCACTTTTCATCATGGAAGGTGATAACCAACCACCACTCAACAACCCACCACCGAATAAATCACTTTCAATCAAAAACCAACCTAATGACCAACACAACCGCCGAAACCGTTATGTGAGTAGAAACACCGACCTTCAAGATTTGCAAAAGATATTTGATAGTACAATTAGGGATGTTGTTGAAAAAGTGGTCAGCGCCTCTGTAGTTGGCTCCATGATCGACAGCAATCCGGAAAATGGCTTAGTGAATAGAAACGTGAATGAGGAGGATAGTGCTTATTTCAATCTTTACCCCACTAAGGAAGAGGTTGCTTACCATCAATACATAATCGATAATCCCCGATCACCCATCATTAGGATATGCCCAAAGATTAGGAGAGGAAATCCTTGGAACCTCAAAATTCCTTATATGATCGGATATAGGAATGTCGAGCACGCCTACTGTGACAACTCGTATTTGCAGGTCATTTCTCTAATGTACTATTCATCTCGGGAATTTACTATTCACCGGTTACTATTCAAAATTTTACTATTCATCATTTTCGGAGTCAAAGTAATATTCTGATAACGTATTTCAAAATTTTACTATTCATGAAACACTATTCATTCCCGGAGAAAATCACTATTCATGCTTTACTATTTCATCGTTTATCGTAAACTAGGTTTACGAGTATCAAATTCGCGTAACCTTAATGGTTTAGCTACGAATTCATGAACATATCATCGAGGACATTTCATATAGACTAGGTTTAGGCTACATATCATTAGCATCATTATCATCATATTAGTTCATGCATGGTTTTGCATTTTACATTAAACGCATAATTTCTTATTAAATAAACGCTATCGCGTAATTAATTATTTTGAACAATTGATCCGATACTTACAAAAATTATCCCGATATATTTTTATACTCATATTAAGATTATAAAAATATTATTATTAGTTTACCCGGTGTTTTAAATTTATTTTGTATATAAGTTGTTATATTTATATAATTACGACGGTTTTCGTAAAAACTAGACGATAATTATTATTTCACTCAATTTTTGTAAGGAATGTATTTTTATAATTTTTATGACTTCAATATATTTTATTTTGATCCGTTAAAATTTATTTTTAGCTAACGCTACCCTAAATGCTTAAATATGTACACAAGTTACCATCTATCCTTAAATAACTATACATTACCAAGATATTTACATATTATATTATGCAAGTAAGTGTTTTATTTTTTTTTCTTTCATGTTTGTCGACAAACATAGGTGAGTCACACCATTAATATCCTAAATATCTACTTAAACTATACATATATTCATTTATACTTTCTAAGATACACATAGTTGTCTAAAATTCAAAGGTGAAAAAGCTACTCACTTCCTCTCTTCTCCCCTAAGAACCGGCCATCAAGGAAAACCAAGAAGGAGATCATAAAATTTTTCTAGTCAAGTTCATATCAATCTAGACGCACTCTTAAGTAAGGTTTTGAAATAAAAACCTAGGGTGTTTAGGATTAACCTTTGTTCATTTAAACCTCATCAAGTAACTAGTAAGCATTTCATGTTCATATTCATCTTTCATATTCATATTATGTTCATTTCATCATATTTGAGAAAAACATGCAAGCCATATTGGTGTC
The DNA here is from genome assembly GCA_019973895.1 of Chrysanthemum seticuspe. NCBI lineage: Eukaryota > Viridiplantae > Streptophyta > Magnoliopsida > Asterales > Asteraceae > Chrysanthemum > Chrysanthemum seticuspe. Next base: position 322,941,154 of record BPTQ01000008.1, on the reverse strand, counting down.
TATACCACTTTTTATTGTTTTTAAGTGTTATATATATTTATCATCCTATAATTACTTCTTGAAACATATCACTTTTGGTGATGTCTAGGAACCCATGACACCCTAAGAAGGTGTATGGTAGGATTAGAATAGCTTCGGAGTTGTTTTGAATTGGTTAGAATAGGTTTTGCGCGAGAAAAACTCATTTCGACAACTTTATTTAGAGGTCTGATCTTATTTTCGAATTCTGGAATTCTCGACAGTAGATAAAAATTTTTGGACTAGATATTTAGAAAACATACTTTAAAACGAAAACGTGGTCGCTTGAACGGGTTAAAACGGAGTTATAACGAAGAAGATATGAATTTTTCAAGTTTGACGACGAAAACTATAAAAACCAGAAAATTCAGCATGTTACGTCCACTTTTTACGAGTCAAAAATGAGGCTTAGGCGTTATGAAATGTGTCGACTTATCAAAAATATATTAGTATACTTTAATACGAAGTTAAGGATATAGAATACGTAGAAAACGGACTTGTAACGATTAAATTACACGTGTTAAACAAAGTTGCAGTAACTATATTATATAAGAAAAATTAATATATTTCTATTAGACAAATACTACGGCCACGAAGGACCATGTTGAGGGTCGTTTTTAACATGGATGTAGTACTTTTTACAAAATGATGTCTGCTAGTAAAAGCAAGTTCGCCTAGCCTATTTTCCAAAATGTCCACCCGTTCGTCAAGCGAAGTTGTAACGAATAAAATACGGTCACTTAAACTTTGCCGAAAACCACCCTTAAACAATATTTTGGACACAAGTACCATACTTTACCTATATTTTTCTCCATGATCGAGACCTCTAGGATGAAAACTTAAATGCTAAAACTTTGAGATAATGATACAAGCTTCCCAAAACCGTTGAGTTTGTTTCCCAACACTCGACTTGCACCATTTTACGACTAGCTTTTCGAGGCCGTTTAGTCACTTTCATGAAATTGTCAAATGACATTATTTTACGACGAAAAGTTATAATTTCATAATAAATCATTAAACGACTATCGTAGGATGTTGATTCAACGTATATACTTGTAAAGTACTTTATAACATGACGAGATGTCATAAACATATATTTCGACGATAAATTCTATTTTCAAAAACGTACAAGTGGTATAGATTGCATGTGGATTTGCATGCACGACATTGTTTCATGATTTACATTAGAACATATCATTCATAATAGGTCACGGTCAGAGGTTGCGCCTCATTTCAGTATTGCCATTATATCATCATTATCATTGCAACATGTGAGTTTTCATAGCCCCGATTTATTCAAGTTTTTACTTTATTTCAAACCTACGAGGGAGAATACATTGCACATCATTTTTATTACGATACCAAGTATATCAAATTCATTACATTGCTTAAGTTACTTCATTGCCAATTGAATGTCCCCATATAAGAAATCATGAACCGTTAATTACTGGGTAAGCGAGGGTGAGTGGATAGATCTATTGAGGGTGACTCCTCCATCCGGGTTGGTGGATTCCAACTGGTCAAACGGATGCATTTCACTTCATGTCAGAATTTTGAGTTGTTTGGCAAACACTCTGTTGGGGCGAACATCATGATCAGTCAAGCTTCGGTGTCATGTGCTTATAGCAATTGTAACATTTTTATGTGACATATTTGTCATACATGGCCTATACTTGTGGTAGTCGTATAAAACATTTACATAAACTCTATGAACTCACTCAACCTTTGTGTTGACACTTTTAGCAATGTATTTTTAGGTAACTAAGGCATTCACTTCATGGCATGCATGTGGACATATCATAGAGTCGCGGTGACGACGCGTCTCACATGGGATTTATACATTTTTTTAAAACATCGTTTGACTTGTACCAAACTTATTTTTCCGCACATGTTGATTTTCATTTGGGACCTATCTTTGTAACTCTGAATGTTTTTAATATATCAAACGATGTTCTTTTCAAACGACACTTTAGGTTGTTCAATATAACTGTGATTGTGATGCTATGACAGTCATCCCCCAGAAATTCCATTCCGCTGCAAAACAGGTAATTTAGGGGTGTGACACCTACATAGATACGAAATCTCCCATTAATGTGATGTCATCAGCTGTTTATAATGACATTATGAATGAGCGACTTAAGATTAGGAGATACCCTAAGTATCCTGGTGGTGTTTGTAACTTTGCGGGAAGGGTCAAGGATGTACACGTCTTTATAGGAAATTTCACCTACCTAGTTGATTTTGTAGTCCTAGAAGACATTGGATGTGTCATTGACTATAGCTTATCCCAAGTAGTGCTAGGAAAACCGTTTGTTGAAACATCTAAAATGAGCCATAACAAGTATGATGGAACGGTTAGGTTTAAGGAAGGAAACGATGAGATCACTTATAGGATGCCTTGGAAGACGAATGAATATGGCCATCCGTCCCTTTTTGAACGAGACAACATTAGCGCTTTTGAGGACAAAAGCAAGGACGACGTTGAAAAAGGTTTTAAATTCATGTGGTAAAGAAGGAGGCTTTATTATAAGGATTGCTTGACCCTAGGGCCTAGGTATAGAGTCGATGAAAATTTGTCAACATGATAGAATTCTCATTGAGAATGCAAAACGAGACCACGTAGGGGCACGAATTCGAGTCTAGCTACAAGACTCATAAATAAAGAAAAGCGCTTCGTGGGAGGCAACCCATGTTTAATTGTTTGCTTGTTTGTGTGTCGTGTATCTTTTATTTATTGTTTATTCTCATGTTCAAATCTGTAAAAATGCTTTATTTTGTCTTTAACCTCGTCTTAATTACATATAAAGGTATTTTACATAAGGGATAAGTGTAGGGAGGATTACACACGTTTTCAAAAGAAACGTGAACATGAGAATTACAATTAATTAAAAGATATACATGTGTGTTTGTTCGAGTCAAATGCTTGTATCGAGTCATAATGGATGTTTTGCAGGAAATTTTTCCAGATTCTAAAGAAGTAAATTTTCCAGAATTTTTTTCAGAAAATCGCAGACCAGTTTCTATCAGGATAACCTGACGGCGTCAGGAGGAGCAGAAACAGCTTATTACTTTTTCTCGTTTTCTGAGCTACTTATAAATTTTTTGGAATTTTCCAGGTCTTAATTTTCCAGAAAATCTGTAAACATCCATTCCACAAGCATTATATCCTAGTTTAGTAGAGTCTTATATATATTGTTACCGCCGATTTTACGCGAAGGTTTCGTTGGTTTTCTTCAAGTGTGCAGGTTTAATTTACCAAGAAGAAAATACATAAGATGAGAAGGAGCTTTCAACTCAAACGTTCTTTTTGAAGAAAGATGTAACCACCACTTCACACGGATCCTACCGAGCTAATCAGGGGAGTACTAGTTTCTTTCGTTTTTAATTACCTTCCATTATCATAACTTTAATACTTTCGGGGAACATTGGGGACAATGTTCAGTTTAAGTGTAGGGAGGGAAAATAAAACGGGAACTTTGAAACTATGCTTATCCTTGATTTATTTGCTTTGTCCAATTGCATTTGTGTAATAAATCATGAGAAATATCGGTTAGGATAATTTTGGCACAAAATTTAAATTTTTTCATGACATATAGGAGTGGGCCATTAGTCTTAATAAAGCGTCTCATGGATAGGAAATTATATGACTAGCACAAAAACCCTTTACCACTTAAATTCCACCCAAAATGTGAGGATCGCCCTTTGATTTGTAGGAATTAAAGCATTCATCTTTGATGCTTAGAGTGTGAACCGGTAGTACAATAGATTCTAGAACTTGTTTTGTGATGCATCCCGAGATCGCTAGTAAGACTACACTTGTGTAGTTAGGAATAACTAAATGATAAGAGGCATTAGGATAACCCTTGTTTGATACATGCAATATAATTACTTCTTCCACATCGGTTGAGTAATTCCCCCACACCTTTGCCTTGTACTCATCTTTAGTACACGATACCCCTAGTTAACCCCTCAGAGCCTATCCTTTTCGTGGTTCTCGTGATGTTTCGGTTTTCCAGAATATCAATGAAGAGCATTATTTACAATCCACCCCCAAATGTACACCCAAATCACCTTAGCCTACCTTGTATGCACTCACTTTTAGTGCATTATTGTTATCACACTAAACCCTTAGTTCAATTATCTAGTTGCTTGCATAAGTTGCTAAGTCGAGTCATATCTTTTGTACACAATTTTGGGACGATTGGGACTCATGGGAAAAGTTAAACTTTATGAAATGACGGGAAGGGAACGTTAAATTCAAATTCCCTTTATTTGCGTAATAATGTACTCCAAGTGTTTTGATTTTTTCAATTCGGGTCAAATTAGTGTTAGAGTAATAAAAACTCAAGTGTAGGGATGTGCCTATAAATCCCTATCATTTTGATGTTATCGTAGAGGATGGTAGAGTAAAAGTGTATGAAAAAAAAAAAAAAAAAAAAAAAAAAAAAAAAAAAAAAAAAACGGGCTACCATCCTACATATTTCTTTCAATTTATGTTTGTTTATTTCAGATATCTAGAGTTTAAAGTGTCGAGTCTTGGCTTAGCAACGCCATTCTTCACATGCTTGTAACATAAAGATTTTTGACTTGCCACCACTAAATAGCCTATCCCACCAAACCCTTTGTTTCCCTACCGTAAGCCTATCATTACAACCCTTTAAAAGACCTCTTGGATAGTCTTTCCTAGGTGCTTACGCCAAAGCGATGGACGTTTGATCTAGTCTCAAGCCTATGGTAATCTATGTACTAGGACCTGTTAATGAGTGTTTATCTTCCATTTCCAACTTGTTATATTTCATATACACCCGAGAGATGTGAGTATCCAAACACACCATGTGAGGTGCTAGTATGTAATTTCCGTGATTTTTATGACTTTTGCGGGGCTTATATGTGTTGTGAATCGTTCTAAACTAATGCTTCATGACCTCTAACTTATAAATTAATTGGCTAAAATCACATTTGCTTGAGGACAAGCAAATACTAAGTGTAGGGATATTTGATAAGGTTTTAAAATGTACCTTTTTGAGGGGTCATTTAAGCCCTTATTTGATCACTTTTGTGTCCGTTATTACTTAATATCGTTCATTTTCACTTTTTTGGTCTCTTGAAGGCAAATTGCTGGAATGACACTTATTCGGACGAAAAGGCGCGAATATACGAAGAAAATAGCCAAAGTCAAGAATCGAGACATTCAAGCTGCTGAAACTGAAGGGGACGGCGTCAGGTTATACTTGTGACGCCGTCGGAACAAGTTTTGTGACGACTCAGTAGCCAAATTGCTTATTTTCAAGTGACGGCATCAGGTGTTAAAAGAGTAGGGCGTCGCAGCTCAGACGGCCTAGATTTGATCCAGACGACGTCAGAGACTGAAGGAGACAGCGTCACAGTCATAAGGTGACGCCGTCGCAATGCTAACGTGGCCAAGACGAAACCCTAATAACGGCGACCCGACGGCGTCACAAACTAAAGGGTGACGCCTTCGTAGTTGTAACCTTATATATATAAACTGAATTTTTTAGTTTTCAGTGTGTAGTTTTGTGAAGTAAAAACCTAAAACGAACCAAGGTTGTCTTGTACAGTATTTTAGGGTTCCATACCCTATCTTACATCAAGACAAGTGTTTTACTTCATTAATTTAATTATGTCTTCAATTGATTGTGTGTATGCTTGCATGTTCCCCATGTCCGGCTAATTTACTTGTGTGTTTGCTTAGGTAATATGAAACTTAGTTATTGAATATTGATTGGTTGTCTCTTATCTTAATTGTGATTGACCTAGTATTGCGATAGGTCATTCGTTGTGTTGTTAATGCTTGATTAATCTTTGTTGAACCTTAGTTTATAATCACCTAGAGTAATTGTAGGCTATACATCCAAAGAATACCTTAGAGTTAAAGTTTATAAATCCTAGAGATTTTGTAGTCATTAACCTTTGGTAGCTTCAAAGAGTTAGGGATAAACGCATACCCTACGACCTTAGAGACACAACGCGATTAAGAATAAGGACGTGACAATTCAACCATCAATAGGAGATAACTAGGGAGTAATAAAGCCTAAGCAAATACATTTTTAATCATCATACGAGCACACAACAATAGACATAGACTACCCTCACATTAGTTAATTAGATAATTAGATAGTAGAAGTAATCGGTAGAAATACCAACCCCCAAATTCAAACCCCGAGATTCGTACCTTTCTATTTCCTAAAAAACATAAAAAGATAAAAAAATAATCTTCCTCAACCCCAACCTTAGCGTAGTAACTTCTCACTAGCATTCCTATTCCCCTAGAGAATGATATCAATTCCCGTGACTTACCCTAATACTACACTACAACGATTAGGTTCACTGCCTAGGGTGTTGAAAAACTTGCTCGACGAAAAGGAAGTTCCTTTGACCCCGAACGCGTTGTGTAAGCGTATCACAGCTCCCCACTTATGAGTTTGGCTACAATGAGTATGTTTGTTCGAAAAATAAGGTCAAAACAAAAAACTGCATTCGCCTTGATAGATAAGAAAGTAAAGATGATATATGAATATAAATACCTTTGGGAACATCAATAGTTTTGTGTGAAGCTTTGTCCTTCAAAAAAGTCGATGTTTTCAAAAGCGTATCAATTCTAGCATCATCGTCTACAAAGTCATCAACATCAAAGGTTAAAACGCAAGAACCAAAAAACTAAGCATATAACACATTAATAAAGATAACTGGACGAAATTCAAACGAATATGGACATGTTGTTGTCATAATATCTTATGAGCTAAAACACTAACTGCGTGGACATATCAACACCGATTTACATGACAAAATAATATGGACATGTTTCTAACAACATCATCGTGCAAATTGAGTTGAACCAACCTATACTAAATACAATATAATAACACTACTTAAGTACTTAAATTGGTTAATACTTGTGTGTATCTTTCTTGCCCACCAGTAAGACATAAACATTGATACAAATAAATAACTCTTTGGCTATGATGTGAATTTGGCAATGTGTAAAAGACATGTCGGTTTATACTTTTAAGAGTCACTCGTTATGTTCATCTATTTAAGTACTTTTTAGTAAAAAAAAAATCATAAACCATTGTTCATTTTATTTATCTCTTAATGCTTAACGCTTGCCAAAGTTGGGCCCCTATTGATTTGTTTCGGTGCTTATAATATAAGGAGTATTTGCTAATTTAGCTAGGGGCTTATTGACTTACTGAAACTTAAAACGTTGATAGTCTCAGTTTTTTAAATGAGCAAGAAAAATTGATCCAAACATCCGTTAGTCGAAAGCTAATAGAAATACTAGTTGACAAAACATCAAACACCTTCTCGGCATACCAGAAAAAATGTCAGGGGGTGTTTGTCGAGATTATATAATTTTGACTTATATTTCATAAGCTCATACTTCTCGTTTATTTTATGGATTATGAGCTTATTATGATTGACATATGAAACATAAGCTAAAAAATAAGGAGTTACCAAAATAAGCACTATCACTTAATAATAACCAGAAAAAACCACAAAAATAAGCACATAATAAGCCAATTAACCGGCCAAAATACCAATTTCAATTAAATTTGTTGATTAAACATCATTTTTCACAGTACAAAATCAAAATGAAAACCCACGACTTCACAAATCATAAACCCTAACAACAACAATAATCAAACACTATGAGCCTTCTATCCCATAATCCTTCTAGCAAGCTGAAATACTTAAAAAAAAAATACATAAATATTGAGTTAGAATTTTACCATAAGTGTTAGAATCGGTCGGCAGTTTCTTTCAATTAGGCATGATTACGTTATGAAGAATCCACGATTTGATTTTGGGGGAAACGCAATGAAAGATTGTGAGTGTGTGTTAGGTGAATCAGAGATTGAGAGTGTGTGAGTGTGTGTGTGTGTTAACTGGAATAAGTGTGAAGAGTAAATGAGAGCGGTGAGTAGTTAGAAGCATTTACTATTTTGTCCTTTTTTTGTTACTCTATCATGCATTTTTCAATCCAAACCATTAGATTAAAAGAAATGAAGGGTGAGGATCATGCATTTGATCTTTGATAAAAATTTGATCTACAATGAACTAAACTCTTTACAATAATGCAAATGTTAGACTTCAAAAAGTCATTTTTCGTAAACATGTGACGGAGCAATGTAACAGTAATAAAATGATTTGAAAACTTTTTAAGCCACTTAGGTCCGTGCGACGGTGGACTAATTTGTAAATTAGTAAGCTAAAAAAAACATGTTTAGTAATGACATGTTACAGTTAACTTATCATTTGGTAATCATAAAAATGTTTATGTTTAAAAAAAGTTATAAAAGTTTTCGACTTCAAAAAGTCAAATCCAATACATATATATAACTTTTTTTTTAGAAACCGGTATTTTAATTTACCCGTTCAAGTTACTGGGTCATAATTCGACCGGTTTAATCGGCGGTATAACCTTATTTTTCGCTCAAAACCGGCTTCCCATCACCCTAGTTCAACCCGAGTTTTAAGACACTGCAAAAAAAAGCAGTGTAATAGTCAAGTAAGTAAGTAAGTGATTGAAAAGAAACTTACGACATCGTTGTGATGAATCTGAAAACTCGAAACAAGCGACAAAGCAAGACGAACACAGCGATCACATGTCTGTTTCCACATGAAGTTAACATGATCACCATAAATAACCGATAACCGATCTTTGTACACAACATTTGATCTTATCAAAGAAGGCTATTGGTGAAAATGTACCTTCCATTGTTTGGTTTTTCAAATATTTGGATAATAAAACACATGTCAAAACATACGAAAACGTATAAAAATGGATGGAAACGTATATAAACGTACCTAAAGTCGAAAAACTTTGAATTATAAACGGCAGTTATTATAAAGCATAGACGATGCAACAATCGTTAACCAAAAAGGCTAACGAAATCTACTTAACACCAGTTTAAAAAAGGACCATTAGTGTTATTTTTTGCAAAGATAGAGACTCTCCATACAACTTTAAACTTTTAAGGACAACATATAAAAATTTGAGCAAACCATGGGGACCATCCATGTAATTTACTCAAACCATAAACTTTTATTATTATTTTCGTTTATAAGATATGAGTTACTGAGTTAGGAACAAATTTTAAGAAAAATTAAAATAAAAATGATAAGAAGAAACTACAACCACTCATTTTAGATGCATCTACAAAAATAGATGCATCTACTCTTAAAATTCTCCCTACTATTTAAAATGTGTGGCTACAAATATTTCTTATTATTCTCATTTTAATTTTTCTTCTTACCGGATCCCTTCCCTATAACCCATAACTCCTACTCCCTCCGTCCCTAAATAAGTGTCCAGTTTGACTTTTCAGAGTCAAACTGGTTCAACTTTGACCGTAAATATTTTCTTTGTGTTATATAATACTTGATGAAAAACTATATCAATAAAAAATACACTTAAAACCCAATCAATTCATATATTTTGCATCAAGTATTATATAACATTCGCAAAAATAGATATGGTCAAAGTTGATCCAGTTTGACTTTGAAAAGTCAAACTGGACACTTATTTAGGGACGGAGGGAGTATTATTTTTCATTCAATTTAAATCGTGTTTAATTCTCAAATTCTTATATATATATATATATATATATATATATATATATATATATATATATATATATATATATATATATATATATATTTTTATGATCTATAATTTATTTTATCACTGTAATTATCTACATCTATAAACTTGCTAGCTATAAACTCGCTACGGTCAAAATGCTTTGAGATGATATTTTTTAAAAGAGCTTTGACACATGGGCCTAACTAAAGAGACATAAAAGGAGACCTAATGCATAAATAAATTATATAATACTGTTATTGTACAATTCATTTATGCATTAGGTCTCCTTTTAGGTCTCTTTTCATTTTCTTTTTTAAAAAGTGAAAGATACAAAGACATGTTTAAAAAAACTAGGCGAGTACCCGCGCCTAGCGGCAGCTGTTTCTAGCGTCAGATAATTAATGATTTGTGATATTGTGGTGAGTGTTTTGTGTAGCGTTTAAAATAGAACGTGAACCGATGAAAATGCAATTGCAAACGATTGTACTATACGATAATTAAAGTCTAGACAAAATTCTTAACATCTATCAAACAACATATAAAATCATTTAATGAAAATGAAAGTAAATATTATATCAGTTATGGGATAAAAACTAACAACACACGTTACTTGTCGCGTAAAAACTAACAAGGATGGGATTAATGGTGACCAAAATTAGCGTGAATATGATTAGCCCAAAATAAAATAAAAATTTGCTAATTTTGGCTATTTTGTAAAAGATTTGGGCACATTTAGCCCCATCTTTTTTTTAAATGGGCGTATTTAGCCTATTGAAAAGTTAAATGTGCACTAACGGGCACATATTTTCTCATAATTGTAAAACATTATAATCATTTTTGAAGAAAAACTTATAGATAATATATTTATATAGCGACTGATCGTTTTGTGTTAAAAAAAAGTTTATGGGTTCTAAACGAAAAATAATAAAAGTTTGAAGATTTGGGGATTAAACATAACGTTTTGAAACCCGGTTCGACCTGGGTGGTTCAACTGGTTGAACCGTTCCCGTCGAAAAACGGGTCGATTTAAACCGAGTCAATATGACAGGTTGGGTCAAATTAAACAGGGTCAACCCACCGGGTTTGAAGCGTACTGGGTCAACCCGGTTGTCGATATGTGTTAATAGTTTCAAATTTTTACTTTTTACTTTTGGTTTTTCCTTTATATATAATATAGCATGGTACTCGCGCGTTGTGGCGGCGAGTACCCTGTGACGATTAACCGGAGAAATAGTTCTCGATGAGACCTGATTCACCAGTTTGTATCGGTTTTAACGGGTCCTCTCTAGTTCGTTTCCTGATGGTTGTTATTGGTTAGCCGAACCGATGGCGACACCGGTTTCCGGTTGAACCCGTTGGTCCGGTCCGATTTTTAAAACTATATGTACCATCAACTTGGAAGCTTTGTGTGTTTTATTAATTTGTATAATGTGTATAATAACATGTACTTTTCGTTTTAGGGTGTTTTAAAAATAACATTAATTAGTGTGTTTAATTATTTTATATTTAGAATTATGTTGTAGCTTGTTTAAATTGTACATTGTGAAAATTTCATTGTACTTTTTAATAAGGGGTGTTTTAATTGATTGTTTTTAATTTGGTAGATATGTTTTTAATTGGTTGTACAATGTGAATAAAGTATTGTACTTTTAAGTAATGGGGTGTTTTAATAAGAGTATTAATTACACAAATATATTTCTCTCTCATTTGACCATTAAACTTTTTCACTTTTCCACTTTGACTGTTTTTCCATTTTATGTAGTACTAGGCGAGTACCCGTGCCTAGCGGCATCGGTTTATAGCGGTAGACAATTAACGATATGCGATATTGTGGTAAGTGTTTCGTATAACGTTCAAAATAGAACGTGAAAAGATCTCGATGAGACCTGATTCACCAGTTTGTATCGGTTTTAACGGGTCATCTCTGGTTCATTTTCGGATGTCTTTAATTGGTTAGCCGAAAACTGGTGGAGACACCGGTTCTCGGTTGAACACGTTAGTCCGGTCCGGTCCGGTTTTCAAAACTATATGTAACATCAACTTGTTAGCTATGTATTAAGTTTTGTGTGTTTTATTAATATGTATAATAACATGTACTTTTCATTTTAGGGTGTTTTAATAATATTATTAATTAGTATGTTTAATTATTTTATATTTTGGATTATGTTGTAGCTTCTTTAAATTGTACGTTATGAAAATTTTATTGTACTTTTTAGTAAGGGGTTTTTAATTGGTTATTTTTAATTTGGTAGATGTGCTTTTAATTAGTTGTAAAATGTGAATAAATTACTGGACTTTTAAGTAATGAAGTGTTTTAATAAGAGTATTAATTACACTATGCATTTCTCTCTCATTTGACCAATTCACTAATTCAACTTTTTACTTTTGACCATTTTTTTTATTATATGTAGTATAGATTAACAGTTAATTGACAAAAGTGCCACTTTAAATATGATAGGACCCATTTACTTTTTAAGTAGTATGTTTTTTATATTAAAGAGTGGCTATGTCATTTATTAGTCAACAACATTTTTAGAATTATCCCAATCAAGCGTGTTTTGTATTTAAAACCTTTCTATTTTAAACATCTAAAACTTTAATTTCTTACTAAATTTAAAACCCACTATTTTAAATTGGTGAACCAAACAACCCCTTAACTATATTTTTAAGATTAAAGTATTTAGTTTTTTATTTACTCTTAAATGAGGGATTAATGGTAGATTTCCTCTTTAGATAGTTTACATTCTCTACAACATAAGCGAAATATTTGCTTTGGTGTTACGTAATACTAGCCAATACTCAATCTTAAAGTCTCTTTACATAGTTTACATTGTCGTGCGACTAGAAAATGATGCTTACTTTTACTTGTAAGGCGATCATTGATGAATCATGCTGATTCTTCATTACGCAAAGTTGTAAACTTAAAACTCATATTGCTTAGGACAATGTTGATTAAGTCATAGTAAGTATTGTATTGATGTGTAATGGTTCTGAAGCAGAAAACCAAATGTCAGTTAGGCTTTTTATCGGGTGGAAGCAACATCAGTTACGGTATTTGTTGGAAATTTTGAGGTGAAAATGTGTTTCTTCACCTACTTTGGACACAAATAATTATAGACTCGAGTTGTCTATATGAATACCATACTAATCAGATACGTACTCCTTTATGAGAGCTTCGTAACAATATAATGAATGTCCAAAATGAAGCTAATGTGAATGAGATATCGAGTCTCGAACTATGCCATTTGGAATGTAACTTAAGAAATGAAAATAGGATAAAGTCTATCCCACATTGGTGGGTGAATAAATTGAATTTGGGCTCAAGCTATTCTTTTGCTCCAAATCAGTAGCTTTAAGACCCAATTTTTGACCTATTTCCTTAAATCTATTGCTTTGGATTGTAACAGCAGATACACATGGTCTGTTACGGTTTATGTTCAAACTTGATACAGTCAATTGAATGAAATTGATCACCTTTAAATGTGAATCATTAAATCTGTTGTTTCATATTGTAGTATAAATCCAAGCTATCTCAGCCATTCCAAAGCATACCAAAAATTACAGCTTCATCCTTCTCTCTCGCTATTCACTCAAGAATTCCGACGTGATTTCAGGCAAGTTGGGTTATCTCTGGCAGTACTTCTGCTTAAGCCGTTGTACCCTGGGAGACAACCATCTTTTTGGTGAGGCACCTTAGATTGTGCGGCCATGTGTGACGGCACCACTTGCACACACTCTTCGCCGCCACTGATTATTTTAACAAAAGTTATATTATATAACAATTATTTATTGTTTATATAACATAAATTTTGCTAAAAATAATTAATGACGAAATGAATTTTTGTTCTTTGAAGCTAAAGTTGACGAGGTGTACAACGTAGTGAACCAAGTTCAAAAGTACCAAAATTCATTTTACTCTAAACTAACTATTGTTATATGCTTTTATATATACTAGGCGAGTACCCGTGCCTAGCGGCATCGGTTTCTAGCGGCAGACAATTAACGATATACGATATTGTGGTAAGTGTTTTGTATAACGTTCAAAATACGAACCAAGTCTACCCATATTCGATCCATCTTAGCCGTTGTAGCTCCGGCTAGTTGTTCGACATCAACATGAACATCAATTGTATGAGAGTTTGTGTTTTGTCCCAAATCTGTCTACAAAACGATCGCGTGATTAAACAACACATCAATTAAACAACACATGATCTCTTTTTTTGATGTATATATGCCATGAATTTCTCACAGTAAGCGAATTTAAAGTTACATTTTTCCACAAACTTATGCACTACATTGTTTCTGCATTCTAATAACCTACAACATTAGGAGTTTGCCAACTCTCGAGTGCAAGTGTGATATCCTTCCTCATTGACTGAGTTTACAAAAACTAATCTTAAAGCATATAAGAACGTTTCTAATAAATCGTGACATGGATTATTAATTTTAGTAATGACATATGACATCCCAACCAAAAGTACTTTTTACGTCAATGTGAATGGCAAAGTCCTACCAAGAAAAATGATGTGGTAACAGACGTAAATCATAATCATATGTAAGATACAACATATTTACCGTGACATTCGTTGCAATTTGGTCAAGCATGTTGACATCTTGATTTTCTGGAACAAATACTTCATGTGCGACTGTGTTGTCAATATTCATCATGAAAGTCCTAATGAGAAATTGTAACCCGAAGTAGATTGGGACATTGTCTATGGTATTTATAAGAATATACTTTCATGTGATTTTGTATATAAGGTAATGAATATATGTTTAACTTAAAAACGAAGGTAATATCGAGGTCAAATAGCAGCAGTTACCTAAAAGTTATGGTTCCTACTAATAATAAAATGCTACTAAAATAGTTGGCGCCAAATTCATATACGAAGTTATGCATATACAACTTGTTTTTTCCGATTCATTATTTACATTAACAGTTATGCATATACAACTTGTTTTTTCCATTAACAGTTATGCATATACAACTTGTTTTTTTTTCCATTAACTTGTTTTTTCCATTAACAGTTATGCATAATTAAAAGAAATTTATTTACATTAAAAATTATGCATATACAACGTGTTTTTTCCGATTCATTAATTTGGACCTACTAAATTAGTGCCACATTGTCATCACCAACTGATGACGAAAATGAAAAATAAACAGGAAGAACACGAAGATCAACAACTATCACTTTCATTTGATGGAAACGAAACTAAAGAAATAAATACATCGTCAAGTCTTTATTGTAAAACGAGATGTTTTAAAAAAAACCGAAAACATAAATTTTAGTCTTCATCTTCGTCATCACTTTGATCAACCAAAACAATAAATTCGCTTACGACCAATGTTGATAGGTTGACTTGTTTCTTCTTCATCTTCATCATCACTTGAGATGACAATGACGTCATCCCAATTCCAGTTAATCAAATGAGGATTATAAAACGGAACATGATGTGGAGGAGGGGGAGGTGGATCAAGATGTAATAAAAAAACAAACAAGATGTGTGAATGCACATTACAAAGAGTATCAAGTGCGTAAGATTATCAAAAAAATTGATTGCTAACCTGAAAATCATCATCAACCTTTTCTTTCATTTTGCATCTCCATTTTTTCCTTTTTTCTGTAATGAGATACAAACCTCTCTTGAGGGTTGTTTATATAGGCAAAGTTTTTTTCATTTTGAAATTTCCCGCTTGGGGTTTATTTAAAAACGTGTAGTATCTTTCATTTACTAAGAGATAGTTTCCATTTATATAATGCTTGTAACTGCAAATATACTTTCCATGCATAATAAAGGTATCCATGCAAGAGTTCCTTGCTTACATTATATAATGCTTTTTTAAACCTTTCAATGCATAACAGTTGACTATTCCATGCAATGGAAAGCTACCAAAAATTTCATAGAATACTTTCCATGCTTGCATAACTTCCTGCGTTTTGCAGTTTGACTATTCCATGCGTTTTGAGTTTGAGTTTTGAGTTTGCATAACATTTGAAAAGGTTTAAAAAACATTGACTTTCAATATTCAATTTCAACTTTTCACATTTACCTTTGACCCTTTTTCCATTTAAGATAGTAGAGATTTTGGTAATGATTTTGTGCAAAACTGCAAATGGATTTCTTACTCAATGGGCAATTTAAACAAGCATGGGCTGCGACCGTGCATCATGAAAAAACACCAATACCATTTACCACCCCAAAAGAGAGTCGAAAAATTGTTTGTCTTGTCGTATAATCTTTATTCACCCACCACGAAAGACCAGTAACTGAATAACAGTATTAAAACTCGGTATTAATCATTTCCAGTTTATCCGGTTTCAGACCAAACTCTAAACACCTCTATCAGAGCACACAAATGATATATGTTAGATTAGTACATCGTTACTATGATTTATATATTCGGACCAAGTGTCACTATAGTGTGAACTACATAACTAAAATAGACAGTGCCTAATAAAACTAATGTTACTTGGCATCATTTATTCAAGTAGCATCAATTATCCAAAAGATAAACCGTGTATATTAACAAATAGACAATATAGAATGAAAAAATCATGACTCAACAAAATTTAAAAATCATTCAAAAAAAAAAAAAAAAAATACCCTTTAGATTTTTCCAATAAAAATCATTCTACCATTACACCCCATATAGGTTAGAAAAGTGAAAGGCGACTTGGTTAAATACAAGAGTGCATATGGGACTGTATATTATAAGAATAATATTATGTTTCTGAAGCATTATCGTTAAAGGAGCTTATGATATAATTAGAGCTTCTTTGGAGGGATATATATGCAATTCCCCCTTAAAAGGTGAAACATTTATCACCATGGTCCCCGACTAACGCGCTCTAAAGGACCTTTTTATAGCCTTTGGATTTAACTACCTTATAATCCTAAGTCTATACTCATTTTCAAAAGAATAATTTATGTTCTTCTTTGACATATCAAATCATCAATATCACTTGAAACAGTAAGGAAACATTTTCATATCTTTTTCGCAACGTAATGAAAAAATTCTTTATTTCAACTATTAATACTCTATTAAAAAAAACAGTCTCCAAAGATTATTTAAGATCCAAACAAACATTTTTCATAATAGGTTATTATTAGCCTACGAAGCTCAGCGATTGAAACCAATCGTTGAACAATTCTGCATCGTATTCATTTTTCATAATAGGTTATTATTAGCCTACGAAGCCTAGCGGCAGCGGTTCCTAGCGGCAGATAATTAACGATATGCGATATTATGGTAAGTGTTTTGTAACATGCGATAAT
The DNA here is from genome assembly GCA_019973895.1 of Chrysanthemum seticuspe. Taxonomy (NCBI): domain Eukaryota; kingdom Viridiplantae; phylum Streptophyta; class Magnoliopsida; order Asterales; family Asteraceae; genus Chrysanthemum; species Chrysanthemum seticuspe. The sequence goes on along the minus strand of BPTQ01000008.1, from coordinate 322,924,248 downwards.
TCAACTGAAGCAAGAATTATTAACATGTATCAAAGAACATATAAAAATATTTATTGAAACTGAAAATAAAACATTACATCAATTATGAGATAACTAACAATGCACGCTACTCGACGTGTAAAATTTCTTAGTACACGGCATTTGAGGTGTTGAATCCTCTTTGACAGAACTCTTTGATTGGCTTTACTTTGTAGTTATCATTCATCAAGGCATGAGATTTGACCCAGTTAAAAAAAACTACAAATCTAAGAAACATAACAAAAATATATACACCGGTTGTATAATGTATTTTGACCAAATTATTTCAGGAAACTTTGTATAATATCTTTAAAATTAATGCGCCAGAACAATCACCGATTAAAGCACCAATCATACACAATCATTATAGCAATATTTGGAAACAGATTTGTATTTAACGTATTTAATGCGCAAGAACAAGAACAAAAAAAAAATGAACCCCGTGACTAAATAATAAATCAATACAATGTTTTGTGATTGTAAACATTCAAGTTATTCACAACAATATCCCTGCAATTTCAACTATACTATATATAAATGTCAAAACAATATTTTTAAAAATCATATGGTCATTGCACACATTTTAATATTTTAGAACTGAGATCGCATATGATCCACACACTATGAACTAACATAACAATAAAAAAATACGTTGTAATATGGTGTCTTATAAAACATAATTTGTTGGTAAACTTTTAGAAATTATTAGTGTTACGCTTAAATAAATTAATTTTTTTTTTGGGAAATTACCTTAGTAAAAGTTGTCAAAATTTGTCATATATTCCTTTGAAATTTTAGGTATGAATTGTTATGGTAGTTATTTCATTAAGGTCAAATTCTTTGAATTTTTATGTAGAAATTTTAGTTTGAAAGGAATTTCAGAAATTTAACATTACTCACTTTTTAAGTTTCAAAATATGAATACATGCTTTGTATGTATAATAATAATAATAAAAAAGTTGTATTGACTTTCCAACTTTAAATATGCCGAATCTGTTTCTATTTAATATTAGTTTGCATTTTTAATGGTAATTATATACATATAGTTATAGAATTGATAAGTTAATGGTAATTATATTAAATGTGAAAATTATTTCCTCAACATTAACATAATTGGTTCAATATTCAATATTGACTTTTAACTTTCAATTTTTTACTTTAGTACTTCAGTGCCATTTGTAATTACTCTGTGTAATAAAGATAACCATAAAACAATAGATTTAACCAAAACTATGTTCATAACCTCCTTTCTTTAGATTTAACCAAAAGTATGTTTAGTTTACCTGTAAACTTTGCTTTGTTTTTTGTATTGCTTAACTTTAAGAGTTTTCGTGGGCCTCTTACGTCATTAATATGTTTTTAAGTAATTATTGCTCATCTTTCAAATTTTTTATCTTTCTTTTTACTTGTCTAACGGGACTAAAACATATTTTTTTCATTTCCTAACACAAAACAAAAATTATGTTAATTCCAGTAACAAAGAAGGCTATGAAACAAGAAAGCAAATCAATTACTAATTACCAGTATTTATTTTCTGTTGAATACGAGAAAAAGTAGCACAAGTAGCACACTATTAATTACATATTTCCCCACCAAAACATCATAATAACAAAAATACCCGATTTACATATTAAATTCTCATATTTACCCATCTTGTTAAAATTACTTTAGCATATGACATTTATATCCTTTCTTGTATCCATCTCTATTTTCAAAACCATTTACTACAGCTTCCCAATTAGAGGTGGCAAAATGTGCCAAAAAGTAAAAAAATAGACTAAATTGGCAAAAATTTTAAAAATTTGGGCACATTTAACCCCCCTCATTTTTTTTTGAAATTGGTACGTATAGCCCATTGAAAACTTAAAAGAACACTAACGGGCACATTTTTTCCCCTCAATTGTAGAACACTACGATCGTTTTTAAAAAAAAAATTATATAATATATTTAAGTTTTTTAATATAAATAAAATATTACGTTTAAAAATTTTATTTCGTCGTTTTAAGTCTTTTATTAAGCGATTTGTATAACATGCGCCCGTTGGGCCCGTGCCTGTTTAGCCCATGCCCGTTTAGGCCCGTGCCCATTCTAGCCCGTGCCCTCCCGGCCGCCCGTTTTGCCACCTCTATTCCCAATTTTATTTCCAGCAAATCACGACAAGTTGACAAGCGTACAGTTACATAACAAAACTATAACATATATTAAAGTTTAACAAAAAAAAAACTTTAGTCACATCATTTGACTAATTTTATATTCAAATGTTGGGTCATTTTAACAATAAAACTACGATGCAAGTTAAACATGAATACATGCATAGTCAATATCAAAGAATTACTCATAACAGATATGGTAGAAAATGATTCTCACTTTGGCGTCAAACTTGAGAAAAGAGTGAAAGGGTAAACCAAGTAAAAAAAATAAGGGCATAATTGGATTAGAAAGAAGATTGATGAAGATCGGGTATATTTGTTATTTAAAAGTTTTGGTGGGGAAATATGTAATTAATAGTGCTTAAATGGGGATATATGCCCCCTGTTTAGTAGAAATTATGAATTCATTTTAGAGGGATCCTAAAGATAACATTTTTCCTTAATATTTAACTTTGACTTTCAAGTTTCAAATTTCAAGTTTTCACTTTCACCTTTGACCTTTTTTCCATTTTATATAGTAAAGATAAAGATAAAGATAAAGATAGATGAAAGAAAAAAATATTACTAGAAAGAGTAAAATAGCTTCTCCTTTGTGACAATTGTGGGTTAAGTGGCCCATCAAATTCGAAAGAGCCGCCATTCAGTCACTTCTAGGTTTTTTAGCCTTCATTCCCCGGCGGCGATAACGGCTAAACAATGGAGTCATCAGCTCTCACTTCACCGCAGTTCACGACGGCGGCCACTCCACTTCGGCTCCGAACACCGCCACTCAAACTACACCGAAACACCGTCACTTTCAAGTCTCCGGCGAAATACTCCGTCCGTACATCCGCCGTTAGCGGCGATGATTCCGGTAGCCTTTTTTCCATCATTTTTTTTTTTTATCTTTTTATAAATTATTGTTAGTTAGTTAGTTAATTAATTTGTATTGAATGTGTAGCGGTGACTTTGTTTGATTATGGAGCTGGTAATGTTCAAAGTATTCGAAATGCTATTCGTTATCTCGGTCTCGATATTAAAGACGTAACTTCTCACCTCCTCTTTGTTTTTTTCGTAATGTTGTTGTTATTAGTATTATAACTTCAATGATATTGCGTGTGCGGTTAAAGTGATTATTGCGGGTTAGGGTATGTTTGGCTAGTTGCTCGTAAATTCTACTAAAAGTAGCATTTTGAAAAAGTAGGAATGCTAGTTGCTTGTTTCCAAACAAGCAGTTTGTACACATAGCTAAGCGCTAGCTGCTAGTTGATTCAAAACGCTCTTAAACGCTTGCTACCAAACATACCCTTAATGTGACGCTTGTTTGATTATCATTGACTCAAGTCTTAGCAGACAGTTTTGAAGAAGTAGGTCTTAACTTGCTTTTCCAGAACTAACTGTTGTCTTCAAAATAACATAGATCATCACTTTTTCCTAAAGGTTTGTCAAACATTGTTTTCGGATTACTTGCGTTGTACATGATCCTAAACTCCCTCTGATTTTACATTTTTTTTAAGGATTGAGATTCTCTCATGTTTATTTGAACATGATAGGTAATGTTGTGTTTGTTGTGATTGTACATTGTCATTATTGCAAAGCATTTATTTTATTTTAATTCAAATGTACAATTACAACAAGCACAACGCTACCTATCATGTTCAATTGAACATGAGAGGATCTCAATCCTTCTTTTAATCCGAATAATCAGTTTTTTTTAAGCTTCTCAAATCTGATCCTAAATAGTAATGATAGTCAGTTTCGAGAAATATCAAACGGATTATTGCCACTTTATAGGGAAATAGTAACTTTGGGAGCACATGCAAGCTTCCGATGTGCTTATTGTCACACACACATGACACAATTCTGGTATGACTAATAAGGTAAGTTTAGTGGAATTTTGTTTTTTAGGTGGAAGTGGTATATTATAATGTAAGTTATGCTTAAAACCTATTACATTATTTTCTATAATTTTCTCGACACAGAGGTGGCTAATGTGGCAGTTTAAATAAGGACCTAACACGTCTAAAGCTATTTCCACTCCATATACATACATATGTGCAATACGAAAACAGAAGTTTGGTGTAAAGAGTGTTTCTTCTCGGTTGTATGTGCATCATTCAACCTGTACGAACAAGCAAGTTTTAACGTTGAATGAATATATATTTGTCGATACTAGATACTGTATATTCGGTTGGTTATTCATTGGACCTGACTATTGTAAATTCTTACGCATCTTTTTTGTATACACAACCTCGTGATTTTATTTGGTAGTGCATACATTGTGTCACACCTGTATTTTTGTTTAACTTTCCCATGTTCCAGGTTCAAACACCAGAGGACATTTTGAATGCAAAGCGTCTTATATTTCCCGGGGTTGGAGCATTTGCTGCAATGATGGACGTGATAAACCAGAATGGGTATTTTTTGATAATTCCACATACTCAATTCTTGTCAACTCCACCTTTGCAAAAGTAGATTTCTAAGATTAGGAATTCTAAGAAAGGACTGACCATGTAAAAATAAAATGTAGAACAAGAACACGTAGAATAAAGTATTAGTGAGACCGTTAAGAACTCTGCAATTGACTTAGACTACTAGGGAGCAATGACCTGTCTCTTCTATTTGCCACTTTATGCGTAACAAGCGCCTGTCTGTGAACGATTTCCTGGAAAATAAAATATAACTCAAACTATCGTTTTATGTTATGATGTTTTAGGATGGCTGATGCTCTTCGCACTTACATTGAGAAGGATCGCCCATTTTTAGGCATTTGTCTTGGTTTGCAGCTACTCTTTGAATCAAGCGAAGAAAATGGACCTGGTGGGTTGTCAATATGTTTCACTTAATGCTTCTTCTAATCTATTATGAAATGTTCTAAAAAAAGAAAAATGTTTAATAAAGAAAATCATTGAAATATGGTCTTGGACAGCTAATAAGATCTTCTGTGCATTGTTACCCTTAACTTTTATTGCTGTCATCTGGCGGTCAAAACCAAAAATCTGCTAAATGAGGGCTACAAATAATGTTTGAAAATTTTGCATTTGTTAAGCTTAAGTATGTTAACTTAATTGAATAATTGCGTTCTCAGTGAAAGGTCTTGGTTTGATTCCTGGGGTGGTTGGACGTTTTGATTCATCAAATGGTTGCCGAGTGCCTCATATTGGATGGAATGCATTGCAAACCAAGAAAGATTCAGTTATATTAGATGATGTTGCAAACCGCCATGTATATTTCGTTCATTCTTACCGTGCTGTTCCTGTATGTTTGCTTGTCTTATTTCTTCTTCACACCTGTCTTATTTTTACTGACCTATAACTAAAGATCGGACCTTAATTTGCATATAGTCGAAAGAAAATGAAGAGTGGGTTTCATCTACCTGCAACTATGGGATTGACTTCATTTCATCTATTAGAAGGGGAAATGTGCATGCCGTTCAATTTCACCCCGAAAAGAGTGGAGGCAAGTTTTCTTTTACGTGTTAGAGAAAGTATTGGGTTTTAAGTTTTAACTCAATGATCTTATTAGAAAGCCATTTTACTATTAGAAGCCCAGAATCTTCGTCTTTCTTAGGGTAAGTTCTACTATTTCTGACACGTGTAATCAATTGCTTCAAATTTCTCAGATGTTGGTCTTTCAATATTGAGGAAGTTCTTGTTACCAAATTCTACAAAGACTAAGGTAGCCTATAAGCTTTTGAATATAATATTGGTATGCGTTTACTGTTTATTTAACAACCTAACACCGTAATGTGAAGACAGAAGCCATTTGAAGGAAAGGCTACAAAGCTTGCAAAGAGGGTGAGTTCTGTGCTCATTAGCCAAAGTTACTATAACTGATGTTCTGAAAATTAGTTATGTTTTCTTTGAACATCCATCTTGTATTTGTAGTACTTTTGAAATGACTCTCTAGACTGTTGATATAATGCTCAAGTAATATGGTACTTGCAGGTTATCGCTTGCCTTGATGTGAGAACTAATGATAATGGTGATCTTGTCGTTACTAAAGGAGATCAATATGATGTGAGAGAGCAGACAAAAGAAAATGAGGTATTTTGATTGTCTTATGATATTAAAATCATTCATTTCTTCTATAATGTTGTCTGCACACATACACATTCATCAAGAGTTTGATTAGACGAAGGAAATGAATAAAAGTAGGAAGGCATAAAACACTTAACAAATTTTTTTAATGTGATTATATAACCAATGGATCAACACGCCAAAATCAAAAAGGTTTGTTAAAGTTATTTTTTTGACGCGACAACTTTCCAGTTTTGCATTATTGAAGTGCACCTTTGAAAGTATTCACAGTATGGGTAGCATTTGGCTTGAGAATATGCTTTTTAGTCTGCAAGTTCTTTATGCTGTAAGCAAAATACTCTTAAATGATAATTTATTGTGTTATCTTTTATAGGTGAGGAACCTAGGCAAGCCAGTTGAACTTGCTGGGCAGTATTACTTAGATGGGGCTGACGAGGTATTAAAATTTTTCTTACTAATTAGTTTTAAGGGGGAATTGCACATGGTTTTGAATGAACAGCAATGCATTACAGGTTAGCTTTTTGAATATAACCGGTTTTCGTGATTTCCCTCTCGGCGATTTGCCAATGCTGCAAGTATGTCCCCTAATAAAACTAGCTTTTGCATTGATTATAGTCTTATTGATTCCGTTTCTATATTTTTGTTAATATCTAAGTACTGTTTAATAGATACTAAAGTACACATCAGAGAATGTGTTTGTACCTCTAACAGTTGGTGGTGGTATCCGAGATTTCACTGATGCAAATGGCAGGTACTTGCTTTACTACGTGATAAAATATCATTTATATTTTTGTGTGGAATTTTATCTAGTAACTGTTTATATTATCATAGGCACTATACTAGTTTGGAAGTTGCTTCAGAATATTTCAGATCTGGTGCGGATAAGATTTCTATAGGGAGTGATGCTGTTTATGCTGCAGAAGAGTATATAAAAACAGGAGTATGCAACATTTTTTTTAATGTGCTTCACTTATGGAGTTATGGTTATATATCTGATTTTTGTTACATCTGTTTTTACAGATAAAAACTGGAAAGAGCAGCTTAGAACAAATTTCTCGAGTCTATGGCAATCAGGTGATGTTTCCTATGTATCACAGTATTCTTTATATTTCTATAATGCATGTATAAGTACATCAGTACATGTAAAATTTGCATCCACATATATATTGATCTACTATTTAATTTTTAGGCGGTAGTTGTAAGCATTGATCCTCGTAGACAATATCTAACAAGTCCTTATGAGGTTGGATTCAAGTCTGTTAAAGTAACAAACCCAGGTAAGTGGATTTTTGTGATTTATATTATGTTGTTATTTCACCTTGTTATGCATAATAGACAAGTTTTTTTTTTTTTGTAACATTTCACTTATTAGTTATTGCTTTTGTCAGGACCAAATGGCGAAGAATATGCCTGGTATCAGTGCACAGTAAGTTTTTCTTTCATTCACATTAGATATTACATTAAACCTATTGTAAATGTTTTACTCTGTGCATATGTCATTTAAGAAGTATCTAATTGATGTGGAAACTTGAAATAGGTGAATGGTGGGCGAGAGGGTCGTCCGATTGGAGCTTACGAGCTTGCCAAAGCTGTTGAAGAACTTGGAGCTGGTGAAATATTGCTCAACTGTATCGACTGTGATGGTAATTCTTGACTTATCTAAAAAATAAACAATAAAATGGTGAATAAAGTAACAAATAATACATCTTCAACTATTCGATTTAGCAGACAAAACAATGGTCACTAGTACATTTTATACTTCGTGATGTACAAAAAGATAAAACACATGTTTGTCATTTTGTTTCTAAGGGACAAAGTGGTAACTGTTGCTATGGCTGACTTTTTCAGGTCAAGGAAAGGGATTTGATATTGACCTGATAAAGCTAATTTCTGATGCTGTTAGCATTCCTGTGATTGCAAGTAGTGGTGCAGGAACAGTCGGACACTTCTCCGAGGTTTTCTCTAAAACAAATGCTTCTGCAGCTCTTGCTGCTGGCATTTTCCACAGAAAAGAGGTATCATCCTTAATATACGCAGCAAACAGCAGCTAAATAGTACTTTTATAAGTGCCAGCCCATAATAGATGGGTTTATATTTCAATCTATGTCAGACACAAAATTTGTTACAGTTTTGGGAGGTTGGGTAACGGGTCGAACAAAGTTATTTTTACTGTGGATCAATATGTGTCGGGTCCATCACATTTTCTTGTCTGTTTTTTTAAATACGATAACAAACTACAATATGTAAATGTTGAGTTCATTGATACCTTAAAAAAACATGAGACCTGTATATCTTAAAATGGATGGTCCATATTAACTCTACTTTTATATGATTCTAAAGCTTTGTAAACTCCCATGTCAATGAAATCTTTAAAATCTTAATAATAGCCTAATAGGTGATTTATATGGTATCAAGCTGTTTAGCGGTCTCAAATGCACTCCACCTATGTAAATAATATATTTTGGAGGTTGTAAGCGTTTGTGGATACTAGCTGACTTGTGAACCATTAGGTCTGTTAAACAGATTTGACAATTTTTTTCTTTTTTTGATATTCTTTTTTATATTACTCATTTTACGTGTAAGAGAAAATGTGGAAAAAAATAACCCATATTCATGTCGCGTAAATCACTCAAACCCTATTTATATGTAGGTACCGATTCAGTCTGTTAAAGACCACCTATTAAAGGAAGGTATCGAAGTCAGGATGTAGCCTCCCATCCAGCATTAAGAGAAGGCAAAGTGTCAATTCAGTTGTCTGTATCCTGTATCAAAATATTCAAGTTATATTCCATGTGGAGAAGAAACCTGCAATTGGTAATATGTATTGAGTTACTAAGAAAACAATTTTGAAAAGTGTGGATTTTGGTACCAAAGTAATTATGTGGGCGTAGATGTGACTAAATTCTGAATGTCATGAACTCTTTCATGCAATAAAGGCTTCGATTAAATTTCTAGATGACTTGTGCGTTAATAGTTGATAAAGTTTCTTCGCATAGATTGATCAAGTCCTCTTTTTTTCCTTGCATAGATCGATTGACTCTGATTCCATTGCATTTATCAGTATTACAATTTCATGAATAATTTAAACTGTTTTGTATAATCAATTAATCATCATACCTAAACTCTTGTACATTTATTTGGAATCAATCCATTCCCTTATTCCAAAACCCATCTACCAAACACATTCTAGATGTTTGATACACTGCTCAAAGCCTGAATGAAATCTGGTGCATGATTATAAATGTAAAGTTTAAACATGTTTTTCGAGCATAAACAAACTGTGAATAAAGGTGACCACGTCTTATCTTTATTGAATATGTCTGTTGAACTATAAGGACAGACCGTATACATGCAGGTGTTGACTGCAACCCTTATGCCTGGTGGTATGAGTTAGATGGTATAGCGCGCATTATTGTTTGCTACAAGCCGAACCAGGTACCAGTGCAAATTCTGATTTTGTTTATGACTGTTTCAGCTCACAAAGTGTGAACAATATGCCCCACCACTCTATAGTTAGGTAGAAGTTTTTAGTTTTATTGGGGAAATTTGTGTTGTAGCCGAAGACTCCTAAAAATTATGACCTGAAAAACTAAAATATATCGAGTAAGGAAAATCTGACCCAACCCCTTTTGATCCGAATCTGTTAACTGAAGCCATATTGTGATGGAGAGAAACAGAAGTTAAAAATCGTCACTAGATGCATAAGTTGGTGCTTCATTTCAAGCTAGAGTTCATATCGTGTTTACTTGCAAAGAAGATATCTTTATGCGCTAACGTTTGTAATGATTTTTTACGTCAAAAATATGAAGGTCAGTTAAATGATACGACACATGGTTACACATGAAACTGCATGTATGCAAACATTTTTATTTATCACGAACATAACTTATAGCCCTAACACCAAAACACTAAACGCAAGCATGCAACAGACACTGGAAATATGATCACGGTGGCCCACCCATACCTCCGCCACCAATACCACCGTTGCCAAACCCGAGGCGACTACCAATCCCAGCACCGATTCCTGCATGTCCCAATCCAGTGTTACTTCCAATCCCACCACCCATTCCAATACTACGCCCTATCCCACCGCCACCTAACCCTTGATCGCCGCCTCCTCCAAACCCCTGGCCGCCACTCGCCCCACCACCCCCAAACACTCCACCACCACCAAATCCTTGGCCAATTCCAGGCCCACCAACTCCACCAGTCCCACTGCCACCTAGCCCACCCAGCCCACCGGGCCCACCTAACCCACCACCACCAATACCAGGCCCACCTCCACCAAGCCCACCACCACCAAGCCCACCACCACCAAGCCCACCGGCACCGATATTCCCGCCAATTCCACCAGCTATACCCGTATTCATGCCGGGTATCGCACCACCAAGAAGCCCACCAGTACCCATGTTGGCACCAGCTCCAATACCAAAGCTTCCACCTATAGCATTTGCTTCCACTGTCTTCGCTGGAATCTGCTCAAGTTTCCTAGCGGAGACGATGGAAAGCAGCGCTGCAGTAATCAGAAAATAAAGACATACAGGAGTGAAAGATGACATTTTCTTTTAAAATGAGATAATATTGGGAAGAAGGTGATCATAGGGTTTTATAGATGATTTTGGTATTGCATTTGCATATTTGCATGCATGAACATTAAATGTAGTCTAGATGTGATGTCATTGTCACGTAATTTATTTAACACTGGTCGCCACTCTGTGGTAACATTGTAAAGAAAGTTTCGAGATTAAATCAAAGTCCATGTTGATGTTCCTTTTTGTTAAAATCATAATCATAAATGTCAATCTAAAACAATAATACAAGTTTGGGAATTTTCTCAATATAATGACACTATCATAACATTAGAGATATTTGAGTCTCATAAAGTATGCGATAGGTGCCGTCGCACAGGGCATTCACTTAAAAGGGGTCACATTTTTATTAGTTTTGCATATAAATACGTATAATATTAAACATATATGAGTCATATAACTCAAGTTTATATGCAATAATTTCTTTTTAGTTTACAAATGTAATAAGACATCTTTGTTGTTATTGCTTACGGCTACCGAAAACTATGAAACAACCCTGTTATTATCGTTTATTGACAACTCTGTCGCTTGTGTTTCGACATTTTTTTTTAATTCTTTTTAGCTGAAACTACTAATTTTATTTCCTAGTTATTTTCTACAAATATTCAACATCTTACTGAACTTTACTTATCTCCGCAATATCCACTATATTGCGATACGAGTAACTGTATATTGAAAAAGACTCATTAGAATTTTTAATAGCATATTTCGTGCTCGAAGTTCATTAAAAATTAAAATTGATATTAATTGGTTTTAAACAAGTACAGTAAGTTATATCTACTTTGGTTTTTAGAGCTAACTTGTATCTAGGAAATGCCAACTTCAATTATGGATTTTAAAGTCTTATAACTTTCACAAATTTTACTTTCTTGGAGAGATCAAAGACTCAGAGTTAGTGTCATGAAAATTTGGTAGTTAGAGGGTTGTTACACATTTACCAACAAATTAAATGAGGAGATTAAGCTGCACAAAATTGTTGTTCGCTAGATAAAAACACACAATGTTTTAGAAAGATTATTTATTACGCTTTTGATTTTCACAAAAGTAAAAATAAATAAATAAATACAATTTTACTACTTGACAATTATTTATTTATTTATTTGAAAGGGGCAGACATATATTAACAAAAGAGAAGTGGATCTGAAAAGGAAACCGCTAAAAAGAATACATCAGTTCAAATATACAATAGCGGGCAACTACACAAACAAAAAAATAAGCGCCAAACAAATACAAGCACCAAATCACATTACAAAATACCTCAAAAGGTTTAGAAATCTAGCAGCTCTAATTAAATTTTGATTTGAGTTAATATAATAACACTTAAACAATCACAACTACTACGTATTATTTTTAGTAGTACAGCATTTAACTTGGAAAAACTTAAAAGGAAAAATGGAAAAATATATTGGGACGGTAGTTTTAAAAAAAAAAGAAAAAGAAAAGACCAATCCTTCAACGACCAACTTTACATGCTGTAATTGAGATGGTATTTGAATTTGACTTAATTGAAAGATACCTAAATTCATAAAGTCATATGAAAATTGTTTATAACTTAATAACGAAAGATGACTGAAAATATAAAGTGATAAAACTTAGAATATTTGCATTAAGTCATCTTTAATATAAACACGGCTTAGTACAAAATTTAAACAAATAAGCCGTGACTCTTTTTTAAGAAGACGCCCGAAATAGACTTCGCATGGCTTTCGATTAGCTTCATTTTTATCTACGTCTCTCAAATACGCCACTCATTCACTCAACAAGTTTTAGGTAAAACATAACCCGAAATCAATATACTACACACCTTGACCTTAATACAAATTTCGTAAAAGAGAAACAAGGTTTAATGCCATGCATGATCAAGAGTCATGAGGTGACAAAACTGTGGTACAAAATCTTTTGCATTGCAGTCTTGATTTCAAACTTCTTCCTGCTTTCACAATCAACAGTCTCTGTGTCTTGATGAATGGTGTGTTTGTGAGGCAACATAAATGAAGTACCTCAACTCATTTATTTTAGTTTACCTACTTTCATTTCGTTTCCTTCACTTTGAATCATTTGAAATCAACTGAATAATTTGATTTATCAGTATTCGTATAATTGCATCGAGTTAATATTTGTTGAACATAACAGTTACGTACGTGTTCCTTTATCCGTTACATGTACTTCATACATTTTAAGATGAATAATGATCTTGAGTGATACGTAAAATATGTTGGGTCTAGATAAGAAAATAAAACTTTTGATAAAGCACTTTTTATGTTCATGTTATATACAAGAGTTTATTAGAAAGTAAAACAAGAGTGTATTTGCAAAAACCATAGTGTGGTTTAGCCAAATTGCAAGGAGCAGTGTATGCAACATTGAAAGTGGGGGAGCAGTTCCTCAAAGGACTACCTACAATTTGAGCAAATTAATCATGTAAACGACTTTTGCAATTTACTCTCAAGTAAAGGATGTTTGAATTTTCAAATTTGACTAAAAGTCTACAAATATCTTTTTCTTGAAATAAATCTTCTAATAAACATAGCTCTAAGAAGCTAAGGTTTGTGTTTAGAAGATGAACTCAGGTTTGGTTTAGAAGAGGTGTCAAATCATTTTCATCTCTCTCCTTAACCCACGTCATCATCAAGATAGTGTAAATTGGCAATCTAGACCCGTTTGGGTCTAGATGGGTTTATATGAAAAGTGAAACTTATGCGTTATGTTCGTCTAAACACCTCATAGGTCTAATTGGGTCTTTTTTAAAGTTGTTAGAAGAAGTATGTACCCGGTTTGTTAGACTAACTTCAACGTACAAGTTATCACTTTTCGTATATACCCATATAGACCCAAACGGGTCTAGATTGCCAGCTCTAAGTGTAATAATGCAACCAACTTCACCACAAAAACATACCTCACTTAAACAAAAATATATCCCGCAAAAACCAAAATATGACACACACAAAACAACAACTTTAATAAGTCGGTCGTCTGAACGACCGAATACTCCTTTTTTCCAATAAAACACTCGTCTTCTATGGGTCAAGCTAATAGGTAGGACGCGTCTTGGACGACTTATTACCTCCGGTCTAACATATTAACAATCTCACGCAACATTACAAATACATTTCACACAATTCAAATATGACATAAACTCACAATCATTTGTTTAGAGCATTTTCCCATACACAAGGTACAATTTGGTTAGAAACCTTTTGGTTCTAACTTTTATGTTTGATCATGTACATGATACTCGAATTAACATGTTTTGCGTATGATAGGTTGAATTATTCGAATTTCAAAGTATCAAACATAAAACTAAAAATAACACATATTTTGTTTTTAGAATGCAACTTATAAGTAGGGGTGTAAACGGTTCAAATCGAACCGAATTTTGGCAGGGCTAGACTCGACAACATTAGATTTGGCTCGAGCTCGACGAGCCTACATGAAGGAAGCTCGAGCTCGATTCGAAAAAGTTTAAATAAAGCTCGAGTTCGGCTCGAAAAACTTGATTTATTTGTATGATATTTTTTTAAGCCAACAAAATGAAAATATAATATAATATTCGAATTTGGCTAGAAAAGCTCGACAATAAGTACCTACACTTATTGTATTTACATATAAGCCCTTTAAATTATGAGTAATATTGATTAAAAAACTTATATATTAATCAGATTTCGAAAAACTCGACAATAACTCGAGTCGATCATATATAAGCTCGAGCTTGACTCGTTAAACATTCGAACTCATTATCTAGGCTTGAGCTCGAGTTCGAGGTTTGATAAGACTAAGTGTAATAAAGAGCCCTCAAGACTGCATTCACCACTGCCACTTCAACGTCACCTCAACTTTCTCTCTCTACTACCAACTTTACCACCAACTAAATGTAATAAAACAAACAAATGCACCACCAAAACATACACCACTTAAACCCAAATACATCCCACAAAAAATATTTAATAAACACACACAAACAACAAACATCCCACAAATCAATCGTCTGCATGCACTACCACATTTACCACTTTCCCCATCGCTGTTTTCCCCGGCGACAATTGTCGCTGGGGAATCCTCACTAAACGACAAAAATATATCCTACGTGGCACGAAGTCTCGTAGAAAAGTCAGCAAAATTATCTCTCACTTTTCCCCGGCGACATGTCGCCGGGGATTCAACGATAATATTTTGACCGAATATTTCATGGTAAAACGTGGCGGCAAATTTTCCCGCTTACGTTTCCCCGGCGACATGTCGCCGGGGATTCTTTTGTTTATTAAAAAAATACGTAATTAGTGTTAATATATCTTAACGTGACGTAAAACATTTTCCCCGGCGACATGTCGCCGGGGATTCTCATGTTTATTAAAAAATTCATAATTTTGCATGCCATATTTAATTGGATCAAGAAGCCAAACGATGCATAGTTGAATGTGTTTTATAAATCTATGATTCACCAAAGTTACTCTCCCAATATGTTTCTTAAATTGGGATGAAATGAGTGATAAAATCGTATTCTTTTGAAGTCGTTAACAACATAAACTAATTAAATTGAACGTCCAATGTGTAACCATAACATATCGACTCATCCGTTGAACGTCTAATGTGTAACCATAACATATCGACTCATCCGTTGAACGTCCAATGTGTAACCATAACATATCGACTCATCCGTTGAACGTCTAATGTGTAACCACAACATACCGACTAATTCGTTGAACGTCCAATGTGTAACCATAACATACCGACTCATCCGTTGAACGTCTAATGTGTAACCCTAACATACGGACTCATCCGTTGAACGTCTAATGTGTAACCATAACATTTTCCCAGGCGACATGTCGCCGGGGATTCTCATGTTTATTAAAAAATTCATAATTTTGCATGCCATATTTAATTGGATCAAGAAGCCAAACGATGCATAGTTGAATGTGTTTTATAAATCTATGATTCACCAAAGTTACTCTCCCAATATGTTTCTTAAATTGGGATGAAATGAGTGATAAAATCGTATTCTTTTGAAGTCGTTAACAACATAAACTAATTAAATTGAACGTCCAATGTGTAACCATAACATATCGACTCATCCGTTGAACGTCTAATGTGTAACCATAACATATCGACTCATCCGTTGAACGTCCAATGTGTAACCATAACATATCGACTCATCCGTTGAACGTCTAATGTGTAACCACAACATACCGACTAATTCGTTGAACGTCCAATGTGTAACCATAACATACCGACTCATCCGTTGAACGTCTAATGTGTAACCCTAACATA
Source organism: Chrysanthemum seticuspe (assembly GCA_019973895.1). Classification (NCBI taxonomy): domain Eukaryota; kingdom Viridiplantae; phylum Streptophyta; class Magnoliopsida; order Asterales; family Asteraceae; genus Chrysanthemum; species Chrysanthemum seticuspe. The sequence goes on along the minus strand of BPTQ01000008.1, from coordinate 322,908,207 downwards.
CAGACTCATCCGTTGAACGTCTAATGTGTAACCATAACATACCGACGCATCCGTTGAACGTCTAATGTGTAACCATAACATACCGACTCGGATGTTGAACGTCTAATGTGTAACCCTAACATACGGACTCATCCGTTGAACGTCTAATGTGTAACCCTAACATACGGACTCATCCGTTGAACGTCTAATGTGTAACCATAACATACCGACTCATCCGTTGAACGTCTAATGTGTAACCATAACATATCGACCCATCCGTTGAACGTCTAATGTGTAACCATAACATACCGACTCATTCGTTGAACGTCTAAATTGTAACCATAACATACCGACTCATTCGTTGAACGTCTAAATTGTAACCATAACATATCGACTCATCCGTTGAACGTCCAATGTGTAACCATAACATATTGACTCATCCGTTGAACGTTCAATGTGTAACCATAACATACCGACTCATTCGTTGAACGTCCAATGTGTAACCATAACATACCGACTCATCCGTTGAACGTCTAATGTGTAACCATAACATACCGACTCGGATGTTGAACGTCTAATGTGTAACCCTAACATACGGACTCATCCGTTGAACGTCTAATGTGTAACCCTAACATACGGACTCATCCGTTGAACGTCTAATGTGTAACCATAACATACCGACTCATCCGTTGAACGTCTAATGTGTAACCATAACATACCGACTCATTCGTTGAACGTCCAATGTGTAACCATAACATATCGACTCATCCGTTGAACGTCTAATGTGTAACCATAACATACCGACTCATTCGTTGAACCTCTAATGTGTAAGCATAACATACCGACTCATCCGTTGAACATCTAATGTGTAACCATAACATACCGACCCATCCGTTGAACGTCTAATGTGTAACCATAACATACCGACTCATTCGTTGAACGTCTAATGTGTAAGCATAACATACCGACTCATCCGTTGAACGTATAATGTGTAACCATAACATACCGACCCATCCGTTGAACGTCTAATGTGTAAGCATAACATACCGACTCATCCGTTGAACGTCTAATGTGTAAGCATAACATACCGACTCATCCGTTGAACGTCTAATGTGTAACCATAACATACCGACTCGGATGTTGAACGTCTAATGTGTAACCATAATTATTCTTCGGTGAATCATAGATTTATAAAACACATTCAACTATGCATCGTTTGGCTTCTTGATCCAATTAAATATTGCATGCAACATTTTGATGTAATATGTTCTTGTTCCTCTAGCCCGTTACTAGATTGTAAATCTAACTCTCATATAAGAATATAAAGATGCCGAATGGTAACTTTTTGATCCCGAGTTTATATTAAAAGAAAGGGAAATATTTAGGATTATAATAAAAATAAAAGTTAAAATCGTATTCTTTTGAAGTCGTTAACAACATAAAGTAATTAAATTTTACCCAAAAAAAATAAAATAAATAACAGTTTTCCCCGGCGACAGGTCGCTGGGGATTATAATTAAAAAAAGTTAATTAGTTTTCCCCGGCGACATGTCGCCGGGGATACGTACCCACCAAAATTTTCGTTATCGCGCCATTTACGCTAAACGACAAAAATTATACCTTTCCCTAGCGACATGTCGCCGGGGATTGTCGCCGGGGAAAAAACTTTATCATAAAGTAGATCTGGATATCTTCTTCACTGCAGAAAACGAAAAAAAAAAAAAAAACCTTATCCTCCTCCTTCCTGTGGCGATTTCTGCAGCAAAAACCATCACCGATTCACCAACAATCATCAACCATCACCACCACCGCATCCACCATCACCACCAACGCATCCACCATCACCACCACCACACGTTACACGGTTTGTTTTACAAATTTTAAATGTTATTCAACTAAATTAGTTAATTATATTATGATTTTTGCAGATTATTATTGTTGTAAGTTGTTGTTAATTAAAAAAGTGAAGTTTTTTTTTTTTTTTTTTTTTTTTTTTTTTTGGCAGTAGCCGACGAGGACCGACGAGGAGCAAGAGCGAGGTATGTTATAATTTTTGCAGATTATTATTGTTTTAAGTTGTTAACTTGGAAAGTTAATTTTTTTTTTTGGCAAGAGCGAGGTATGTTATAATTATACGCTTTGGTGTGTTGTGATTTGTCGTTTTTAAAATTATTCATCTTATATGCGTGTGTATGTACAGATGCAGGCATCAGAGACTCATGAATACCCGTCACTCATCGACACTTATTGGCGAACACATACTGTTGATGGGGTATTCCTTAACGATGAGGACCGCCGGATATATGTAAGTTTTGTTTCAAAACACATTTTAATGAATTATCGAGAAATAATGTAGCAACCCGACTAATATATTTACTATCTTGTGTTTTTGTCACTACATAGGACGAGATGAAAAAGCTTGAGGCCACGGGTCAATACACGGAGGATCAAATCAATGCGTTGGCAAGAGGGGGTAAGCTTCGTGGGCATATTCCCGGTGTGGGTCGCGTATTGCCATCACGGGCCACATCCAGGCAAAGTATCCCCGCCCCCGGCGAGTCGGTCACCAAAGATGTAGGCTTTATCATGAGTCTCCTCAGAAGCGACAACAGATACGCGGATATGTTTAGGGAGTATGACTCGGGTGGTGCTAGCGGGAGTGGTGGGTGTGGTGATGACGAGGAGAATGGCGGTGATGAGGATAACAACGGCGAGAGGTAGTTGTGTATATATTATTAGTATGTTACATTGGTACTAGCTTTAGGTAGTTGTGTTACATATTATTAGTATGCTACATTGGTACTTTAGGTAGTTGTGTTATATATTATTAGGTTCATCTTGGCGCCATTTAAACACTTGTTTCCCTATCTATCAATGCACATATTGACTTTTGAGTCGTGTTTATGTAAAAGTTGTGATCTATTTGTATTGCGTTGATCCGTTATATGGTATTTGTGTTTTGATACAAGTTGTGGCGAGTCTATACAGGTTTTGGTACAGGTTTATTTGGTAGATTTTTTCCGGAAAAATTCCGGAAAAAATCTGGAAATCGCCTGCACTGCAGGCTGTATTAAAAAAAAAATGCATACCTTTCCCCGGCGACAGGTCGCCGGGGATAACACACACTAAACGTTGACAAGTCAACGAGAAAACCAGGTTTCCCCAGCGACATGTCGCCGGGGATAGTAGGCTAACTCGTTGACTTGTCAACAAGTAACCATAGTATCCCCAGCGACATGTCGCCGGGGATACTTAATCACTATAATTAGTGACTTAATCATTTTGCTTAATTCGACTATTCCCCAGCGACATGTCGCTGGGGATAATGTGCCACAGTGGCACTGCTTCTTTGACTTAAATTTGAGTGGGACCCACGTCGTCGCCGGGGATTGTCGCTGGGGATACAATCCCTTACGAGACTTCCCCAGCTAGGCTTCCCCAGCGACGTGTCGCTGGGGATACTTTTCCCCAGCGACATGTCGCTGGGGAATCCCCCCATATGTCGCTGGGGTAGCCAGTGAATGTTGTAGTGATGACCGAGTCCTCCATTTTTCTAGCCTTCGACGCGTTCTAACTGGGTAACCTTAATAAGGTAACACGCGTCTTTCAATTGCCACATAGGCTTTGCACACGTCTTACATGTGTTATTACGGATGGTCTAAAACTCGGCTCAAACGAGCTCGAGTCAAGTTCGATCTCAAGTTACTCGACAAAAACACAACGCGTTTCCGTCCCTACTTATAACTATGTTGATTAATACTACAATGATTATTGGTTGCAGTGGGCAATATTATTTCAATTGGTCCAAATCAAAGTATCTTCATCAAGCCCGATATGGTCCGGTTTACTGGCCCATAAAAAATAATTTGCAGGGGTAGCCTTTAGGGGTGTTGATTGGTTCGGTCATCTAGGGGTGTTCATCGGTTCGGTTATCGGGTTATTCGGTTTATTCGGTTCGGTTTGTTCGGTTAATTTTTTTTTCTGGGTATAACCGAAAACCGAACCGAACCGAATTCAAATTTGATTCAACCGAACCGAATAACCGAAAACCGAACCTCTATAACCGAAAACCGAACCGAATAACCGAAATTACCCAAATTACATAAATTTAATTACTTTTTTATTTAATTATATATTTTTTTAGCACAAAATATATTTTTTCAAGCTTAAATCATGTTATATTTATACTAAAAAAGAGTTTTAGTGATTTTTTTTCATATATATACATAGAATATATATATATTTTATATGAATTCGGTTTTCGGTTCGGTTTTCGGTTTTCATTACCAAAACCATATCCAACCCGATAACCAAATATTTAGTTCGGTTCGGTTCGGTTTTGACCAATTCGGTTCGGTTACGAATTCGGTTCAGTTATTTTCGGTTCGGTTCGGTTTCGGTTTTCGGTTACTGTGGATATTACCCAATCCGTGAACACCCGTACGGTCATCGGGTTATTCGGTTAGTTCGGTTCGGTTAATTCGGTTAAAAAAAATTTTAGGTCAACCCGAAAACCGAACCGAACCAAATTCAAATTCGGTTTTCGGTTTGGTTCGGTTGAAATCTAATTCGGTTCGGTTCTTGGGTTGACCCGAATAACCTGAATTTCACTATTTTAAAAAAAAAGCTAATAATTACATAGATATTTTGCAAAAAAATATATTTCAAATATAAAAAGTGTTTTATTATATTATGATAACCTTTTAATAGTATTTATTTATATATAAATATACATAAAAATATATAAATATATATATAAATATATAAAAAATATAAATATAAATATAAATATATAAATATATATATATATATTTATATGAATTCGGTTTTCGGTTTGGTTTTTGGTTCATACTGCCAAACCCATACCCAAATCGAGAACCGAATTAGTAGTTCGGTTCGGTTCGGTTTTAGCAAATTCGGTTCGGTTATTAGTTCGGTTCGCTTATTTTCGGTTCGGTTCGGTTTCGGTTTCGGTTTTCGGTTTATTCGGTCTTTACGGTTTTTTCACTCACCCCTAGTAGCCTTTAATCCATTAGAAACTAAAACGGGGTTTTAAGGATAAAGTAATTTTTTTAAGTTATAAGTAATTAAAAATCGAGTAAAATTGACAGTTTGTGGTTCATAGTTTCATAATAGTTATAATCCTGGTGCACGCGTGGATTTTTATATATTATGTTTTTTTAAGAATCGATTACTAATTTATTTATTTTATATAGATTTGTAAATTGTTGATATATAAACATTACATTAAACACAAATATTTTTAAAATTACTCCCTCTTTTTACTAAGTTTTTTTCTTTATACTTTTGACACTTAAACTTTTATGTTTATTTTTCTTTTTTTGACTATATATAAGAACGTTTTTTTTACTATTTCCAAATCTGAAATATTTGAGTTTTTTTAGTAAATATTTTAAAATAAAAATAATAATAAATAAATAAAATATTACTCCGTACTTAATAAGAAATGAATTGATTTTTTTGAAATGAAAAATTCTCACTAGGGGTTTTGTTTTATTATATAAAAGTTATAAATAAGTGGAGATCGCATGTATACTTACTAAAACTTGAATATTTGTATTTTTTTTAAGATATAAGTTTTTAATGCATAATATGTAATAGTATTTATGCATGTTTTTTATAAATATTCAAATATGTATATTTTAATAAATATATGGGGTTGTTTGGCATGCAGCTTTTTTGGAGCTTTAAGCATTTTGTTACAAAAATAATCTATTTCAAAACAAGTAGTTTCGTTGGATACATCAACTTCAAGCTTTTATTTTAAACAAGTAGCTCCAAAATGAAAAGTTGATTCATGAAGCTTTTAAAATATATTTCAAAGTTGTTAAAACGTAAAATCACTGTTAACAGCTTATAATTACATTTAATAGTTAATTTACCAAACAATTTTATTGAAAAAAATATACAGTTTGTAGCTCATGTTAACAGCTTACAACTTACAGCTTATTTTGCCAAACATATCCTATATGTAATTGTTTCTTTAAACAAACACGGGAACTCCAAGCCCTTTCTGACTTTAGAAGTTCGAAAACTAGGCCTATTCGCTTAACAAGTATCTTCTTTTTAAAGTTTTGTTCTTAAAAAAAAAAAAAAAAAAAAAAAAAAAAAAAAAAAAAAAAAAACCTTATTGTTAACATTTTTTCTTAGATGCAAACTCTTCTATAATGCTTTTAAAATCTAGTTGGTTTCAAATGGTATATCAGTTTAAGCAATTTTTTGTGACATTGTGAATAATAAATAATTATAATTTTGGAAAATTTCTTACATGCGAAATAACTGACACAATGAGAGTGAACATGATGCAATTTAAGATTTTGGAAAAGAACTAATTTTTTTTTAATACAGTTAAATATATGAATTGGTGTGTCATTTTAACATGCATAGTTCTCCTATAAATGTTTAGTTAATATTTATTGTAGTTTTCGAAAGTCAATGAATTACATTTAAAAAAAACAATTATTTTGAAAGAAAAAAATTCTCAGGTGATTTTAATTTAACAAAGAGATATTTTTACACGTTTAGGTTCTTGGATCTACTTTCGAGTTATGCAAAGATGAAACCTGGTTTATTCTTAAACAAACACTTGGCTTTTATCTCTTTACATTTAGGGTTTGAAAAACAAAAATATGAGTACCTTGTTGGAAGATGGTCACGAAGGACTCTCCAAATGAAAATATTAACCATCCTCGGAAGAAACTGGTTCCATCTCGTTACAAAACCAAAGTATTATGTCATTTTAAATACTTATATTGGCTATGTATACATTATCATTTGTTTTCAACTACATCACCTAATAGTTTGGTGCTTATGCATGTTCCTTCTAATTCGATTCCTTACTTGGTGGTTTCGGCTGAAGCTTTTCTGGTATTTGCATTACCATATTTGGGTGTGTAAGACTGTAAGTTTTGGTTTCTAAGTTTTCGCTAGCTTTGTGCTTTTGACCTTTAGGGAGTTTGTGTTAATTCGTTCAAAAAACATTTGTAACTTAAACGTACGTTAGTAAGATAGAATCAGATCAAATAAGAAATTCTTAACATGAGAAATTTTGAATTAAACGTGAGAAATTTTGTACTAAATTAAACGTGAGAAATGCATTTAGTCACGTTGATTCATATATAATTTTATACGTAAAATATCTTTTTTTGTTGATTCAATGTAAACGGGTGACTCACAAATAACTATTTTAGTGTAGATTCACTGAAATTTATAAGTTGATTTTAAACTTTGACATTTTATATGTTACTTAGCAAATAATATGAATCAAAAAGTTAAATTTTCAAAACTTTGAATCATCAAATAAAATTACATTTGTTTCTAATCAAATACGTAAAAAAAACATTTGTACTTAAAAAGTTCGTAAAAACTATGAATCAAGAATACAAATTACGATTTTAATGATTTCTCATATTTCTTAATTTCTCACAAAAACTAAAGTCAACTAATTAAGAAGTGCAGTTTTGATACGTTCTTATCTAAAAACCGTTTTCTAAACTTTAAGGCAAACCCCACTTTGACATTTCATGCATGTCACTTCAAGTAGTTGTGTCATATGGGGATAAGACTTCTTTCTTACTACCACTTTTTAGTTGAGAGGTGATTTGTATATCATTATTTTTTTTTTATTATTATTATTATTATTTTTTTTTCATTCTATTATTAAATTACATTTGTAATGCACATAATATAATATTGTTATGAACAATTTAGTGGTGCATGGAAAAAAATGATGTATAAATCACCTCCCATATTCGATGGTATGTGTAGTAAATAGTTTATGATGTCTAAAGTAGGTAATTAACTTGATTACTATACTTACCATATATATATATATATATATATATATATATATATATATATATATATATATATATATATGCTGATCACTCGAACCTATGTGGTGAGTTGGATATGTAAATAGCACATATATAACTTGAAATACCTTATAATGAATGAAGATCTTTTATAAATAATAATATTTAAAAATTCAGATTATTATAAAACCTTTCAATAGCTTACAAGACAAAAATCATAATATACATTATTTTAATGCTATTAATATAGTTAATGTTTTTAATATAGTTAATTAATTAACTAGTCAAAAAATACAATTAATGCAGTTATTAAAATACCTTTAACATAAGAATTACAAATTATCAAGTATATTGTACAACCAATTTAAACACAATTACTACATTAAATGACACTAATACAAATAATGAAGCATATTATATAAATATTCAAACCTGAACGGGCAACGAACCAAACGGACTAGAGCCCGAATGGGCACGGACCAAACGGACACAGGCCAAATGGGCTCATCGATTTATAAAATCCAAAACAGGATCCCATACTGGAAACTAACATAAACGGGCTCATGTTATACAAATTGGCACGTCTAATATTAATTATCACAATTATATAATGAAAAACATTGTCATTAGTTAAGCAGTGGAAATACGTCACATGAATTCTTGATATCCGTAAATTTATTGTCAAAAAGAACATAATAAAATAAAATACGTGATTCACCGAATTTTTTTTATGGTACCCGCCGTCGCAACGCGCGGATACCCCACTTGTTACCGTGATTAATATATTTAGTCTTAAGTACCTCCGCACATATATGCGTGTGCACATATATTTTTATCAAAGAAAAAAGTAATTAGGTGATAAAATATTTTAATAGAGTCGTATGTTGAACAATTAAATAACTAGTTTGCATTATATCTTATTAAACGACGACATTTTTTTGCACATATATGCGTGTGCACATATATCTTATAACATTAGCTTTCGAAAGGCCTCATTATGTATTTTTGCCACCCTGAAAACTCAAGGACGACCCTGGTAATATGTATGTGTATGCCTGTATGGCCTACGCCAGTTGTGAAGTGGGTGGACTCTTGTAAAACTCGTGGATTTTGTCAAAGAGACGGTTGGGTGAATGCAATCGCAAGGAACCCATTTATTTCCCCTACATTTTATACCTTTGCATTTATTACTATAGAACAATTTGATCCTATATAATGTAGCATCAAACATTCATATTTTCATCATCACCTTAACTAATCAATATGGCTTCTTCTTCTAAACTATTTCTTCTCGTTGTCGTCGGTGTTCTAGTTTGTACCTCCACTGCTCGGAAGCTGAGTTCTACAGCTTCAGAGCAGTCTTTCAAGGATGAAAAGACTTTCTATGGTGGTGGTATTGGAGCGGGAGGTGGTAGTGGATTTGGCAGTGGTGGTGGATTAGGAGGTGGTGGAGGATTGGGCGGCGGTGGAGGTGGAGGGTTTGGTGGAGGAGGTGGTGGTGGATTAGGAGGTGGTTCTGGATTTGGAGCTGGATCTGGTGGTGGTTTTGGTGGTGGATCCGGACTTGGAGGTGGTGGAGGTTTTGGTGGAGGTGGAGGTGGAGGCGGCGGCGGTGGACTTGGTGGAGCTGGTGCAGGATTTGGTGGTGGTTCAGGTGGCGGCTTTGGTGGTGGATTTCCTTGAGTACGTGCATGCATGGTATTTATACGTACGGTTGCAAAGTACGTGCATGCATGCATGGCATGGTTGTGAGTTATTGTTGTTTGATGATTGTATGTTTTCATATTGATTTGATATTCGAAACCATAAGCAAATGATGGTTTTTATGTTGTAATAAAGAAATATGCTCTCTTGTATTTGTATTTGTATCATAAATTATACTTGGTATTGTAATTTGTAAGTCTTGCATGTTATGAATGGAAGTGAAAAGATTAATATAGATGATAGATTTAATAATTCAATTATGTCTATTTATTTTCTGATAAAAAAAATAAAAATAAATAAACTATTATCCATTTTCTAAAATTTAAATATCCGCAAACCGTTAATCGTTACGCGAAAAAAATCATACCATCATGACGAGAATTAAATAATTTTTCTATAAATATGCACTTCTATATACTTTCGACTAATTTTTTTTTTCAGAATTTTCGCCTAAAAAATCACATGTGATTTATAAAATGAATCACATGTGATTTTTTTCATCGGAAATTATGAAAAAGAAAAGAAAAAAAAAACGTCGAAAATATATAGAAGTGCATATCTATAAAAAGATAATTTAATTATTGTCGCGATGGCGTACTTTTCGTAGCTTAAAGATTTACCATTTGCAAAATATGTTTGTTTAAAAAAAATAGTTTTTTATTAATTTTAATGAAAAATAAAAGGCTAAGATTAATTCATTGAATTTATAACAAGTATGAGATTTATATTGATCTCAACTCGAATTGTTAAATTATCAAATGAGTTGCCATAATACCCTTTACTTCTTATGAAGATACACGTCTGTTACTTCTTATTAGTTATTATGGACATGGATGGAGCCAGGATCAAATATGACTGGGTGCACAAAATCTTTTGAACCGTAATACTGGAAACACATTTTGAATGACCGGGTGCATTTAAGATGTATTTAGGAAAAATCAGTGTTTTTTCAAAAATTAACACTATATCGAAAAAATTCATGGGGTTCCCGGGCACCCGCGGGAACCCCCTAGCTCCGTCCCGGATTATAGATAGAGTTAATTGCATTTTTGGTCTATGTGGTTTGGTCAAATTGTAAGTTTGGTCTTTAAAACTTTGAAAGTGCAGCAATAGTCTTCATTTTGAAGTTTGGATTGGATTTTTAGTCCTTGTATAAAGTTAAATGACTAAAATACCATTTGTCCTTTTCAGAAAAAGAAAAAGATAATTTGGTCATTTCACACCAAAAAAGACAAAAAATGCAACCCAAACTTCAAAACAAAGACTATCGCTGCACTTGCAAGTTTTTAGGAAGGGTTAATATACAAACAAGTCATTAAACTTTGAGAAAAATTTGTCCTAAGTCACAAATGTTTCATTTCTGTTATCTAAGGTACTCAACTTCACGAGTTGTTTAAATATGTTACCGAACCTTTAAAATGATGACATTGCATACTTTTTTAGTACAAAATAGTCCTTGTCTTTAGTTGAGTGTCACGGATTTAGTCCATACACCACTATTTCTGTTAGTTTGACCGTTTTCTTACATTTTCGTCCGTTTTTATTATGTTTTCAACCGTTTTTATATGTTTTCGTCCCTTTTTTGACGTTTTCGTCTGTTTTCATCCGTTTTGTCCCTTTTTTTACGTTTTCATACAATTTTTATACGTTTTTATTCGTCTTCATCCGTTTTTATACGTTTTCGTCTGTTTTTTACGTTTTCATCCGTTTTAATACGTTTCGTCCGTTTTTTGTCCGTTTTTATACGTTTTATATGTTTTAATACAATTTTTACACGTTTTTATTCATTTTCATCAGTTTTTATACGTTTTGGGTTGGGTTACCGGCGACAAAAATAACGCCAAGCCGACATGTTGGGCCAACTTAGCCTGCAAACGGGATCATCAAAACGTCAATTTTAAACCAAAACGGCAATTTTTAAACCGAAACGGCAACGTTTTACATGCTGTTTAATATATATAGTAATTTTAACGGTGCGTTATATAAAGGTAAAGCAACAAATTCGTTTTCGTTGAAAAAGAAAGAAAAACTTTCGTGACGGTACGGTGTCCGTTTGGCCGTCAAGGCTAAACCAGAGACAAATTAAGCAATCACTTTGCTTCGAGGCAAAGCTATAAAAATTATGAAATTATTGAAGGATAATCAATAAAATTTGATTGAATGATCGAAATTATTAATGTGATTTGATTTTGTTTGCGCTGAAGGAAACTATAATAAAGACAACCAAAGTAAAAGCATATATGCATTGCGACAAATGCGAGCATGATCTTCGAGCAAAGCTACTGAAACACAAAGGTACGTAAAAACGTATAAAAATTGTATTAAAACCTATAAAAACGGACAAAAACGAACGATAACGTATAGAAACGGATGAAAACGTAAAAAAATGGACGAAAACGTATAAAAACAGATGAAAACGAATAAAAACGTACAAAACTTGTATAAAAAAAGGATAAAACGTATAAAAATGGATGAAAACGAATAAAAACGTATAAAAATTGTATAAAAGAGTATAAAAACGGACGAAAACGTATTAAAACGGATGAAAACGTAAAAAAACGGACGAAAACGTATAAAAACGGTTGAAAACGAATAAAAACGTAAAAAAACAGACGAAAATATAAGAAAACGGTCAAACTAACAGAAATAGTGGTCTAGGGACTAAATCTGTGACACTCGACTAACGACAAGGACTATTTTGTAATAAAAAAATATGCAATGTCATCATTTTAAAGGTTCAGTAACACCTTTAAACAACTCGTGAAGTTGAGTACCTTAGATGACAGAAATGAAACATTAGTGACTTAAGACAAATTTTTCGCAAAATTTAGTGACTTGTTTGTATATTAACTCTTTTTAAGAACCAAACATGCAAATTGGCCAAACCATAAAGACCAAAAATGCAATTAACTCTTATAGGTAAAAACTTTAGTAGGGCCTGCTCATAATAATTAAAGCTTAATTTATTTTATTAAGTGCCTTTTAAATAACTGAATGTAGTTTGTAGATAAACTAAAACTTTTTGACCCAATTGATATGAATTATGTTTGGACGTGAATCAAAATAGATTAATCATGACGAGAAATGATCGATTTGTATGTGATGTGATCAAAACAATCGTGTTTGAAGAAAGGAACGAGGATTTCGTATAAGAAAACTAATTATGAAGACAACTGTAAAATTTTCTATTAACAGTCCTAAATCAAAGATTGTTTGATGCTCCTACTACTTTTTAGAGTTCACTTTTGTGATAGTCACTTTCATATGTGTGATAATGTTATCCAATAATGATCCAAGTGTTTTCAATAAAATCGTTTGAAAGTAGGAATGGCATCGAGCGAGGAAAAAACATAACGCGCAGGCACCCGCTTGTGGTAGGTGGGTAACTCCGTCAATACCTGAACCGGTGGCTCACTTTTTAAGTAATGAGGAAGAGGATAGAAACATGCCATTGAAAGACTCTACTGAGACAAAGATGGGCTGTTAAGAACGTAATCCACGGATGGGTTGTCATTGAATAAATAAACCCACCAGAGAGCGACGAATAATGTATACCCTTCGCGGGTGATCCCGACTTTCAAAACCCGTCATAACCGTTTTTAAATACTCGCGGACAAAATAACCGTGATCTCGCTTTTATTATTATTATTTAACTTAAATCTATTATATAACTTAAATATTTGTGAAGTTATATTAGTGGATGTATTTAATAGTCATTTATACTTATTAAGAAACACAACATAGTAAGAGAACCAGGTGAAACACAACATTAATTATTAGTGTATCACATCAGCGTTATCTCAACATCTTTCTAATAACACTCCAATAACTCGAATACTATCTTTAGCAATAATATCAATAATTATTATTGATGCATGTGGGTCTCGCAAAAACCTCCAAAAAAATATCCACCCATTTGCAAGAGAAAAAATAAAATAAAATAAAATAAAATAATAACGCTTGCCGATGGAGCAACAAAGGGACAAACGACGAATGAAACCATTGCAACATGGCGTGAATGGCGGTGATGCCCTAATGGTATATGAATACCACAGTGCACCGTGCACTCTAATCATCCTTTTTGAAAGACTAGTAGAAGAATGAGCATTGCAGGAAATCACAAAGAGTTCACAAAATAAAATCCATAAAAAGGACTTGTCATATTTTGATTGGTGAATTTTGAAATATTTTTTTTTTCTCTTTTCTTTGCTACAACCAATCATATAAGGACAAGTCTTTTATGTGAATTTTATTTTGTGAACTCTTTGTCATTCGGAAGAATATGAAGTATCATATGTTCGTCTATATACTATTAACGAATCTCTGTCACGGGTGAAATTTGGTCTTTTTTGGCTTTATTGATTTTACTTTCTCATGTGTGTTACCGGAGGGCAAATGCTGATCTATAGCAAGTGCTTTCTTCAAAGTTTGGTCATGAAAGCACATATAATGTTTATGTCATATTTACATAAATTACATTGATGTTAATACTTGGTTTAGCTTCTTTTGCCGTTTTCACATGATGATTGGTTGTTGGGTTAGCCAACAGAAATACTTTGTGATATCGCATAGAAGAACAGAACTCAAAGTTTTAACTTATCTCATATCATTCTATTTAAGTTAATTTGCTCTCCCCCCTGGCGACTTGGGCTATCACCGAAACCCTTAATACTCCATCAATCGATCTTCTATCTTCTCCATTACAACACTGAATTAAGCGTCGATTATAGCTTGTGTATGATCTATCTTTATTCGGTTTTTGTTTTTGCTTAGATTCTTGATCGATTGGCTTCTTTGTTTGGGTTTTCTTCTGATCGCTAGCTAGGGTTTGATCATTATCGGTTTGGTTGTCATTACAAATCATTCTACCGACCTGATCTCATCACCATATCATGTAATCACTATTGCGCGCCTATGCTTATAAACCCTAGTTGTTAAACTAGGGTTTTAATTGTTTTGTTTGAAGACCAGACTTTATTTTCTTCTTGTTTTAAGGTTTCTGATTGTTGTGATGTCGAATTTGGGAGAGGAGATTGGTGGTATGCCACGGCCTGGGATAAATTCTGATGGTCAAGTGGAGCCGGTTTCACTTGGTTCAAGCCCTGGTCGTGACGCATCTAGTCATGACATGCCTGAGGGTCATGATACTTTACTGAAGATTCGTGCTATTGAAAAACAAATCTTAGAGGGAAAACTTGTTCTTGTGGGTGACGATGGGCAACCATTAAAACCAACCGGAACAGTAGATGCTATTAATTCTACTGGGGCTAATCCGTTTGAGCATCTTAAGGTGCCGCAGTCTCAGAAGGAGCTTGAGGAGATGCTTTCTGCTATCGGTTATTCGAAACCTCCTCAAGATACAAGTGGTCCTATGGCTTCTAATGTTAATGCACATGGGGCTATTGGTATTGAGAAGGATGGTGTGCATGCTTTGAAACAGCCTGCTTCATCGTATGCTGGTGTTACTTCTACTAAACCAATGAAACACATGTCTAAATTTCGTAGGTTGGAATGTAGTAAGAAAGCTAATGGTGTGGATCTTTCTGTCCCCGATGAAAGTGGTTGAAGAGGTAAACACTAGGTTTGAGAATACTTTGTATGGGTATTTCCTTGGTAAACGCCTTGCTTTTCCTGTTGTTGATTACTTTGTACGCAATGTGTGGGCTAAGTTTGGTATACAAAAGGTAATGATGAATGCAAAGGGGTTCTTCTTTTTTAAGTTTAATTCGAAGAAAGGTGTTGATGACGTTATTGAAAACGGTCCTTGGTTGATTAATAATGTACCTATTATTCTTAAACCATGGACAGTGAACACCAACTTACTTAAAGAGGATTTGACCAATATCCCGGTGTGGGTTAAATTCCATGACGTTCCTCTTGCTATGTTTTCTGATGATGGCCTTAGTCTCCTTGCCACATTGATAGGCACGCCTAAAAGGTTAGATGCCTTTACTAGCCAAATGTGCAAGGACTCGTGGGGCCGTAGTGGTTTTGCTAGATGCATGATTGATGTGAAGTCGGATGAGCTTCTTAGGGACAGCCTTACTGTTGAGATTCCGTTACTTGATGGGTCGGGGTCGACTATCGAGACGATACGGGTTGAATATGAGTGGAAACCACCGCATTGTGATAAATGTAAGATTTTTGGTCATACTCCTATTGATTGTCCTAAAGTTGTTGAACCTTCTACTCAGCCTTCTAAGCGTGATAATGATGGTTTCAAGACGGTTAATAATAGGAAGAAGGGAAAGCAAGGTGGGTCTTCTATTCCGGGTCAAGGAGGGTTTTTCAAACCTGTTGTGGGTAAACAGTTTCAATACCAACCCAAGAAGACTCCTCCTGAACCTAAGAAAGTGGTAGTCACTAAGAAGAATGCTTCTGATGTGGCTAGTTTGAGTGGAACCAAGATCACTACATCTAACCAGTTTGATGCTCTTAATATGGAACATACGGATGCGTCTGGTATTCCTTCTAATGACACTATCAAGGATGTGGATTTTGGTTATACAATGGAAGTCAATGAAGATAAGTCTACTAAGACAGGTACTGCATCACAAGAGCCTCTTGTGAGTGATTTGAAAGAGAAGGAGTCGGTAGTGGCTCCTCAAACTAGTGATTCTTGTATACCGCCTGCCTCTTCTACTAAGAGAGTTAACCCTTTTTCTAAAGTGGGAGAGATTGTAGTGTCCGATTCTGAAGATGAGGTTGTTTCTAACCCATTTGATGAGTCTGCTAATATATTTGGTGGTGGCCAAGAGTTTGAAGATGAGTATGATGACTATGATTTCGATGACTATGCGAAACAGGTTCGTGATCTTCCGGGGAATTTGGATGCTTTTAATGCCATGTATGGCACAACGTTTCAAGGTCCTAGGAAGTAATTTTATTTTCTTTGTGTCATATGTTATCATTTGAGTAGTGGTTTGTTTTCTTGGTTAGAAAACAGGAAGTATCTTGTTATGTAAGCTCTATGCCTATGTAACGGGCTGAGATATGGGATTTCACTCATATCCATTGTACTTAAACGTTTATTTGGTTAATATATTTACCAGGGTGCAGGATTACTCCCCTTTACCCAAAAAAACAGAAATACTTTGTGCAACATTCAAAATTCAGTTTTTTAAAAGAGTAAACTTCAAAATACATCCATGTGGTTTACCCCGTTTCGCACTATACATCCCTCACCCAAAAGTTTAGACAGATACATCACTCCGTTAGTAAATGTTAGCCTATATACATCCACAAGGACGAACGGTGCAAAATTTGTGTCGTTAACTTGGACACGTGACAGTTAAGTAAGGGTAATTTGGTCATTTTATGTCCCAGCTACTTCAATCTTTAAATACTTTCAGTCATAAACACAATCCAAAACAAAAATCCCAAATCACAAACACAATCAAAAACAAAAATCCCAAATCAAAAACCCAAATAAAAAACACAAATCAAAAACACAGTATCCATCAACTTTCAACCATATCCTCCACAACAGGACCCGCATATCCTTCACAACCCAGTTGGGTGTTCAGCCGATCCACTCCTCGGTCTCCAGGGCGCCGTAGGTGGGGTTCAGTCAATTCATTCCTTCAGGACCTCTTTGGTGGTTCGGGGAATTTTTTAGCATCCAACTACGATAATGATGAGTTTGGCCTTAACAAACTCGAGCTATTCAGTGTTGCCCCTTTGGATGTGGCTTACGATGATCCGGTTGGAGGATCCGCTTGCTATGGTGGTGGTGGTGGTGGAAGTACAAGTATCCCCACCATCATTTAGTGACAAGGAAAGAAAGGTTGTGGGAAGGGGTATCCGACATCAACGGTTGAAGAAGTGGATGTGTCTAAGGTAGTAATGCAAAACCTCAACGGTTGAAGAAGAAGTGTATTTAATTGGTTTTGTGTGAAATAAAGGATATGTAATGCAAAACCTCATTGTCCGGCAAAGGTTTTTGGTCATGTGGAACCACTGAACATTTGATTTGGGAGCAATAGGTTATCTCACAATATACACGCATTGATTTATTCAAATTATTTGAATTTCCAATAAATAATAGAAACCTAGACTAACCAAATGGAACAAAAAGAGTGAGACCAACAAAAAGCAAACAAGTAGATTTGGGGATCTTGTTCGTAAATGTGTTTTTGATTTGTGTTTTTGATTGGTGTTTTTGATTTGGGATTTTTGTTTTTGATTGTGTTTGTGATTTGGGATTTTTGTTTTGGATTGTGTTTATGACTGAAAGTATTTAAAGATTGAAGTAGCTGGGACATAAAATGACCAAATTACCCTTACTTAACTGCCACGTGTCCAAGTTAACGACACAAATTTTGCACCGTTCGTCCTTGTGGATGTATATAGGCTAACGTTTACTAACGGAGTGATGTATCTGTCTAAACTTTTGGGTGAGGGATGTATAGTGCGAAACGGGGTAACCACAAGGATGTATTTTGGAGTTTACTCTTTTTAAAAAGAAAAAATAAAATAAAAAATGTTGGTCATTCTTGCGTGACTGATCGAGTTAGCCTCTGGGAAAATCTGGCTTTGCTGAGGCCGGGCACACACGTAAGATAAAAAAAATGTTTGTACGTTTCGGTCTATAACACTTTGTATTTTAATTAATTAATGCAAATTTAAGGATCATTTGGTTCAAGAATCCTAAAAAACTTGGAGGGCTACATCTTCATTCATTCTGCAGAATCGATACGGCATTGCACTCTCCGACGTACGGCAGGGGTTAGGTAAGTTCAATTGGATTAGTGAAACGTTTCTATTGAACATATTCTAAAAAGTCAAGAATTTTATATTTATTTAATGCAAATTTATGCAAATTTAAGGATCATTTGGTTCAAGAATCCTAAAAAACTTAAGGATCATTTGGTTCAAGAATCCTAAAAAACTTGGAGGGCTACATCTTCATTCATTCTGCAGAATCGATACGGCATTGCACTCTCCGACGTACGGTAGGGGTTAGGTAAGTTCAATTGGATTAGTGAAACGTTTCTATTGAACATATTCTAAAAAGTCAAGAATTTTATATTTATTTTCATACACAGGAGATTATGTGGTTTGAAATTTTTAGTTTTATAATTTCAACTACATAAACACATGTATACGAAAATATATTACTCCACAATCCTAGACATGTATGATACTCATTCACTGTATTATATAAACTACAACGATTTCACTTCTTTAACCTATGTGGGATGTAAACTTAGGAGAGTGTTTGTTTAATTAAGCTTATGATCTTCTCTTTTCCAAAGAAACTGATAATAAAATTTACTATAAGAAAGCAAAAACCATTGAAATAAATCTTGTTTCTGACACAAGTGGTCGATGATGTATATCTATATTCGAGCAGTCATTTGACGTTCTTGGGCCAAATTTTAAATATGGTACTTATTAAGGGACGATGCAATTTGAGTGATTTCATACGGGTATACTCTATTATTTTCCTTCTTTTTAGTTTGGTAGTGGTCGAGTTAAGAATTGGCGATAAGGCAACTTGTTTTGCGTTTCTTGAACTACATGCCATGAAGTTGTTGGTAATGAAAGTAAATTTCTGGGTCTAAATTGGTTGAGAAACTCACTCGTCCACGTCTCCCTCGGATATCGATGCTTCGATCTCAGATTCCTTCTCGAATATTAGAAGATGTAATATATGCGTATTCTAACCTAAGGACAAACCCTCTCAAACCTCGGACTCGTTTGAAGTTGATAACATTGTTAACCTTGGCAACCAAAATCAGATTCAATATGGGAGGGAAAGAAACCATGTAGCTTGAGTTATTAATGACGATGTTACAAACGAGCATCCATGATCATTAGGTAAAATGGTCATTTTATATGAGCAAATACTCACAAAAGTCAAAATTCAAAACTTAAGGGTTAATACACAAATATGTTACTAAACATTTCAAAAAAGTTCGCCTAAGTTACTCAACTTTTATTTTGTTCACTTAAGTTACTGAACTTATATGAAGCATTTTTTAGTGTTGATAGGAGTGACTTAACGTATATTTTTTTTATATATTAAGTAACATAAATGTCGTGTTTTTACAAGTTCAATGTTATTTATGAATATTATTTATAAATGCAATGACCTCAAATGTCATGTTTTATAAGTTCAGTAACCTAAATGAAGATAATGAAAGTTCAGTAATTTAGTCGAATTTTTTTGGAAAATTTAGTAACATATTTGTATATTAACCCCAATTAGAAAATGGCAAGTTACATTTCTAGATAATTAACCCTATTTTGGCATGTTAGAATGTTGTCATGTTCAAACACAGATTAATGAAAGTTTTGTATATATATATATGTAGTTGGAGCTTACAAATCTTTAAAACCATTTGTTTATGGCAAGCTAAGATGGAAGGAACTTTTACATTTACACTGTGATATTGATAACTTCATCCATGAAGTTGACAATTAGTTCTCATCTTAATGTTAGATGTTTACCCAATATTAGTTGCTACAAAAAGGTAGTTTTATAATACGTATATATATATAAAATTATGATCAAATAAGAAGAAAAATTAAAATGAGAAGGATAAGAAAAAACCACAACCACACATTTCAGATGCACTTATTAAAATAGATGCATCTCCTTATGAAAATCTCTCTTATTTGAAATGTGTGGTTAGAAATTCTTCTTATTATTTTCATTTTAATTTTTCTTTTTACCGGATCCCTTCCCTATATATATATATATATATATATATATATATATATATATATATATATATATATATATATATATATATATATATATTTTTTTTATCTATTCAATTAACATTTTGTTTTCAGGTGAGGTTAACTTAAATTATATGAACTTGCTTATCGGGTTTTTATTTTTATTTTTTGTATGGCATCGTTTTAAGTGTTCTTTCTTTTGTTTGAATGTAACGTGTATCTGTATTTTGCGCGTATTTCATAGACCATGTATATAGGTGAGGTGCGTGGGGACAAACTATCTTAACTAAATTATAATGCATTAATGTTATTCCTAAAAAAGAAGTTTTAGAAAAAATAAACTTATACATCTATACTACGGAGTATATAATAAACAACTACATGTTACAACTCTTTGAAGCAGATCATGCAATCAATGCGATGATGTGTCTCGATTGTGATTGGCTGGTGATTTAATGCGTGCATCACACCATTGCACTTCTCCTTTAGCTTTATTTATGTGTGTCACATTCAATTTAGTTATCTTATTTTTGCTAGGTCATTAAATTGTTTATTCTCCTATGTTTGTAACTGAATAGCTAATAATTTTCAAAACCATATCCTTTGAAATCAAATCATCCTCTTCAATTCAAAAAACACACACACATTTAACTCCAAAAATATAAAACACCATAATCAAAACACCGATCAAATCCCACGATTCAAATCATTTTTCATCTATACCATATTACCGATGAAAACACCATTATCAAAACACCGATTCAAAACATCGATTCAAACACTTTCAATCAAATCTGTTTTGAATCAAAACATATTATTTGCTGTGTTGTAGCAAAACCTTAGAAAAAAAATCGGGGAATAATCGCATATAATATGTTTTGACTCAAAATCAAGTTATGCTACAACACAGCAAATCGGGGAATAATCGCATATAATATGATTTTGAATCAAAGCTTTATTATGTAATTTACTTTGTGATTACTTTGTTATTCTGTAGTGTGGCATGTGGTTTTTTGCATTCCTTGGTGGTGGTTGATCAAACTAATGCTGGTGATCAACATGATCAGGTACCCAAAACTACAAAATATGGTTTTAGCCGTTGTATCAATATTGTTCAAGACAATGCCATACAAATTGGATAAAAGCACCGATTATATTGACTATGAGCAAGTAAGTTATATGGCTGCATGAGTTAGTGTTGATACAAAAGTTGGACGTTCCTTGTTTGGACTCCGGTTCTCGTATCAATTGGATCTTAATGCTTGAGACCTGCGCACTAAGAAAACAGAAAACACCGTTAGGCTTACCGTGGGATTGTCTCCCACGATTATCCTCCGGCGTGAGAGTAAGTAATCGGTTTTAGGGTTTCGTCTAGGATTAGGGTTATAGATCGCACCTTTAATGAGGGTTGGGATACCCTTTATATACACACGAAACCCTTATTGGTTTTGTGTTCTCCAAACTTCGGCGTATCCCGCCTAAGTCGGTTATTAAACACTTATCTCCCAAGATAAGAGATATCCGATATCGTAAGCCATAAATAGCTTTGGTGTTAATACAAATAAACCGTAAAAACGTTTATTAATATTTTGCGATCTCTTTGTGTTTTGTTGATAACATATATAATGTTGTCTTAAGTATAATTATAAGGATACATGTTATTTTTGTAAAGCATTTACATATAATCTTTTAAATACAAAAATGTAGTAACTAAAGCATTTGTTGTAATAGTTAATTAGGATGGGTAAAAATCACAACCCATGGATCTTAACCCATACCCAAAGAGACTTGATACAATGTATACTTAGATACATTGAATCTAGATATAACCCATGGACCAACCCATGACCCATAACCAAAAAACCCATGGGGAAAGAGGAGCGTTCCACGGATCCCTAGCTTTGTGCTAGCCGGATCCCAAGTGGAAGGGATCCGTGGGATCCGTGTGAACAGTGAGGAAATTTGCCTATAAATAGAGAGCCATTTCTTCATTCTAACCACCCCTCTTCTTACTAAATCTCTCATACACTCTCATTCTCTTCTAACATATAGATCACTTGATCTAGAGAGTTGTTCTTCTTTTCCTTCTATTTGTGATCCTCATATAGGTCCTTCTCTAAGGCGAGATCACGAGCATTCTACAAGTCATCCAAGCAAGGGGTCCTTGATTGATTTGTCACTCCGCAAGATTTCTGTAGCGAAGATCTTGTATTTGATATTTCACATATTTGTTGTGTAATAGTTGTGTTGGTTTGGTCCACCGTGCTACGGACTCGGTATCTAGCTTTGTACCGGAAAAAGTACGTGTAAGCAACGTTGTGAAGGCTTCTCCGCCAAGTGAAGGAGTTTGTTGACATAGTGCTTGAACTCTCGAGTAGGTGACTCGGGGAGTGGAGTAGGGCAAGGAAGGTGTCCTTGTAGCCGAACCACTATAAATCGGTTGTGTCATTTATATCCCTTATCTTTATTTATTTGCTTGCATTATTACTAGATCTATACGTTCTCAACATCCATACGATTTCACATAATATCGAATCTAAAGTTTTTGAAATCAACTTAAAATCGGCAAAACTATTCAACCCCCCCTTCTAGTTTTCCACAATTGGCATCAAGAGCTAAGTTTATAAAAGTTTTAAAATAAAATTGTATTTTAAAAAATTTTCGATCACTATGGGTTTTGAAAATTATAAGGAAAGGCAATCTATGCAACGACCACCACTACTTGAAACTAATGGTTTTATATATTGGAAAAATAGATTCGAAACATATGTGAAGTCTAAAGATATTGATCTTTGGTACATTATTGTTGAAGGTGATTTTGAGGCTACCTCAAATGATGATAAAGGAAATTTAGTTCACATACCTCATGATAAACTAAATGATGAAATGGAGAAAAAGCTTTCTAAAAATAGTGAAGCAAAAATGGTTTTATATAATGCTTTACCGAAAAAGGAATTCGAAAGAATTTCTATGCTTAAAACCTCTAAAGAAATTTGGAATTCTTTAGTTGTAACTCATCAAGGCAACCAACAAGTTAAGAATAATAAAATTGATCTATTTGTTCAACAATATGAACAATTTTCAATATCGGATGAAGAAACTATAGATCATTCATTTGCTAACTTTAATACTATTATTACATCTTTACAAGCACTTGATGAATCTTTTTCTAGCCGTAACCATGTTAGGAGATATCTAAGGGCACTTCCATCGAAGTGGAGATCCAAGGTGACGGCAATCGAAGAGTCAAAAGATTTGACAATCCTCACCCTCGATGAACTCATAGGCAACCTAAAAGTCTACGAGCTTATCCTTGCTAAAGATTTCGAAGCCTCAAAGGTGAAAGAGAAACACAAATCTCTTGCCCTTAAAGCCAAAAAGGCTTCGAGCGATGAGGAGAACTCATCTTCGAATAGTGACGACGAAGAGTACGCTATGGCAGTAAGGGCCTTTAAAAAGTTCTTTAGAAGAATGGGTAGATACGTCAAACAACCGTATGACGATAAGAAAGGCTTTCGGAAAAGCAAAGAGGACGAAAAGCCAAAGGATGATCGTACTTGCTTTAAATGTGGAGACCCAAACCACTTTATTAGTAAGTGTCCCAAACGGGATGATCAAAAGGCATTCGTGAGCGGCACGTGGGGAATGAGCGACGAGGAGGACGAAGAAATTTGTCTCATTGCAAATGACGAGGTATGTCACGAATACTATAGTAGTTCATCACTTGATGACGACTCATTGCATAATGAATATGATAAACTATGTGATTCGTGCTAAACCGTCAAGTTTTCTCACACAAGCTGGCCACTTGTGAATGGCCGACCGTAAGAAACTTAAAACAGTTCAGACACAGAATGCAATGAAGATCAGGAGAGTATAGGGTTTCCCCGGGTCGTTATGTCCCAGCGAGCTATGTGATGAATCACCAAACGAATAGTGATCGAGATGATTTGAATGAGAAAAGAGATATGATTGATTATAACTACAGAAAAAGTGAATAAATTACAGGGGCTTAAATGCAAATTAAAGAAAATTAAAAAGATAAAAAATATTAAATAAACGCTATCACTATTTGCAAAATGATGTTTTTAATTTTTCTTTTTATAAAACTTAAATTAAAAACTACGTAACGTACAAATGAAAATGTGAAACTTACACAATATTAATCCTAAAAATATGAAAATGACATTTTTACAAACCTAATGATAAAATAAAATTTTTAGAAAAAGAAAATTATTTTTAAAACTATTTATCTAATTATTATGAATTAAAAACCATTTTTAACTATTTAATAATAGCCTAAAATATAAGAAAATATGAAATAAAGCTAGAAAAATGAAATTATGACTTGGAAAAATCTAAAATAACAAAAGAGAATTTTCAAAACTATTTTTGTATTTTTCTGATTATTTTTGTATTTTCTATGAATTAAAAACTATTTAAAACTACTTAAATTGCTTAAAAATACAAATTTAACTAAGAAAAATCTGGAAAAATATTTTTTTGACTTTTTATATTTATCTAAACCTAAGAAAAATGAAAAATTATTTTTTTGAAACTTTTCTGAATTAATTGTATTAAATGCTAATTAAAATGACTTAAAAACTGTTTTAAATCAAGAAAAATACCAAACTGACTTAGAAAAATCTGAAAAATTCAAGAAAAGTCTAAAATAATATTCTAAATCTGAGAAAAATATAAAAACAGAGGGTTGTGTGGAGGAATATGAAACTGCAGGCACAAGTGCTTATAAATAAGCACTTGGAATAAGCAAATGAGCACCAAAGTCCACCAACTGATCACAGAGACTATAAAATGCTAAAACTACTAAAAAGCAACTAATATCAACTATCTCAAACCTCTGAATTGCAAGTTACACAGATTTGATTGTTTTGATTTTAGTGCTAAGAACAGATTTTGAGGGTACTTTTAAGCTAAAGAATAAGCTACCCAATAAGCTAAAACTTAAAACCAAACATTGGAACCTAAACAAGACCTGGTTAACTACTTATGAACCAAAGATGAGACCAAGGTGAGCTCTGATGAGCTTGTTACAACCCCTGCAAGACCCTGTGCAGACTCAGTATTCACTGAGTCAGTGCACACGGCAAATAAGCCCAAGTTGAAAAGCCATTTTGAAGCTTATAAAAATTTCACAAAATTCTACAAAAATGGTGATAAGTAAATAGACCAGCTGAAGTTTTTAAAATCCCCAGTTTCACTGAATTTGACCCAGAGATGAATCAATGATAAATCTCTCTAAGTTGGGTGAAAACTGGTTTAGCAAGTTTTGACTTTTGCAACAGAGATGAAATGTTGACTTATGTGAGATTAGAACTAAATTTGTGGACTGAATGTGATATATTATGATGAAATGGAACTACTGAAAGCTATGTCTATGAATTTTAAACACCAAACAAGTTTTTGAATCTCCAAAATCCCAACAGTCAAGCAATTGAGACAGAACTTATGTGATTTTGACTTTGGGCTAATGTAGATTCAATATTAAGACAGATATGAGTTTAAATGAACTAAACAAACATAGAACAACAAGTCTCAACCACTTAACTAACCTCAATCACAGTTTAAGTAGCAAATCCAAACACCACTTTTATGACTGATATGCAATTAAAATTAAGCCAACTGCCAAACTAGCTTGAATTATTGATCAAACTGAGTTTACTTGACCTAAATACAACTAATTAAACAGGTGGAAACTACTTTAAACCATAACTACAGATTATGCAATGAGACTAGAAAAATTAACTTACAATTTGTCCCAGCCACAATGGCTTGCCACTGAACACAGGAACAACTAACCTATTCCAAACCCTAACCTAGCTCATTATCAACCCAATTCCAGTTCTGCTTCAACCCATGTCCAATTCTATCTCCATTTTGCCCCAGTTTGACTTTCTTTGACCAAAAACCAAAATGGCTTGAAACTTAAATGTAAGCTTATAAAAAGCTATAAGCAGCTTATATAAGCTTATATGAACTTGGAGAGAAGCTATTTGAAGCTTGAATGTATGAAATTGAAACTGAAATTTTCAACAGTGGCATAAAAATATGAAACTAGATAAAACTTTGGAATTGATGCTTAAAATTAGATTATAATGACAAAGTCACTTGAGTTTAATACATTGAAACAAAAGATAACAGATTTGAACTTGAACTAACACATTTAAACTAAAAACGACATGAAAGAAATTTTACAAACTAACTACTACTCTTCCTTCTCTCTTCTTGCTTCTTTTATACACCAAACATGTTTCTCTCACTACTCTGAGCATATCCCACTTTAATTTGAGGCCATTGGATGCCTTGGAGAGATTTTAGCCGTTGGATTGATTTTGGCGCCAAAACTTATATAAGCCAGTTGGAGGGTTTTGAGTGTGAGATTGAAGAAGCATTTAATGTTTCTTGGAGGGTAGTTGAGGTGGAAGGATAAGGGGAGTGTGAAGGTGAGCTGGGGGGATGGGAGGGGTTGAGTGTTGTAGGGCATTTGGTGAGGAAGAAAGACAAAAAGGGCGCGGGGTTGGTTTTGTTTGACTGATGGGTTGACTTGGGGCTAATATATGAAGGGGGTCCAAAATGTTATTGACAGGGGGTCACAAGGTAAAAGGCAGGGGTCCAATGTTTATGACAAGGGTCCAATGGGTGTAAAGGGTTAATAAACAAGGGCCTTTTGTGTATTTTCTGAAAATCAAGGGACCAAAACTGCCAAATCTGCAAAGTTGCTCCAAGGGACCAAAAGTGACAAGCTCCAATAGTACAAGGACCAAACTTGACATTTTCAAATTTCCAAGGACCATTTTTGCCAATTTTTAAACTTGAAGGACCAAATTTGTAATTTCTCAAAACTTTTGATATTTTTCACCAAAGGACTAATTTTGACAACTTTTGATTTTAAAAGGACATTTGGTGACTTTTCTTTTTGAAATAACTGCTCAGGGACTATTTCTGACAACTTTTGAAACTTGGGGGACTGAAACTGCCAATTATGCAAACTTAGCTCATTTTTCATCTGATTTTAAACATTTTGCATCTGAAACATATAAAATGCAATTTTGAGATATTTTCAGTATTTTGATGCATTTCTGAGCATTTTTAAGTGTTTTGCAGTTCAGATTTAACCAAAAATGATGAGTATTTACACACTCATCAATCCCCCACACTAAACTATTGCTAGTCCCTAGCAATATTTTGAGAAAAACTTAATGGATTTGAATCTCTTTACCAAAAGCCATTACTTCTGGAGTAGCCAAATGTTTCAGTTCAAGTAAGAACCATGGTACACCGATAACCATGTGATTTTGAGCAAACCACCAGCTTCCAACGGATTTGATTTGTCTTTACCAGAAGCCGTTTGCTCTGGACTAGCCAACTCTTAGATAAATTATCAATATTATCTTTGGTGAGCTGATTACCAATTATGGTTTTTCCACTGCCTTTACCACAAGCCATAAACTTGCGGGCTAGCCTACTCTTCACTTTTAAGGATATGGTGAGCTGAATACCATACAATTTTGGGCAAATTGCAAGCCGTCAACGGATTTGAGATATATTTACCAAGAGCCGTTTGCTCCTGGATTAGCCAATCATTTTGTTTATTAGACAAGGCGGACTGATAACCAATTGAGTAAGTGCAAAAACACTTACTCCAAAAAAAAATTTTTGCCAAAAACGGGGGAATTAGGCGGTATAATTACATGATAAAATTCGTGAGAATTCCCCCCCACACTAGAAATGAATATTGCCCTCAATATTCAAAGTACCGGCTGTTATGCCGAAACATAGAACGTGAAAGGGAAATACTACGGCCATTATTTTGAAAGTTTTTTTTTTTTTTTTTTTTTTTTTTTTTTTTTTTTTTTTTTTAGAAAACTTATATACAACATGTGGGGCAACCCCCCCCCCCCCACACTAGGGTGGTAGAAAGATAGAAAGAAGTCAGAAATATAGGTGAAAACCCATATGGCATGCTACTGTTTTTGATTCCCGAGTCGCTAGCTTGACTCGACCCCGTATTCATTTGTTCATGGGAAAAGTAACGTGGAAAACCAATCTCGATCGGACTTTCGTTCACAATGTTAATAAACATATGAACATCAGAAAGTTCCACACCGACGAGATATAACTGCGGTATTGTTAATAGTAGAAACTATAAAGGATGATACCGGGGTCAAAGATGGTGTCCTCATTCCCGAAAGAGAAAAGGGAAAGAGCAACCACACCATCTGTGAAGAATGGAATAAAGACGTACATGAGAATGCAAGTCCATTCCTCATCAGAGAGAAGCAAATCACCAGTTTTGACATTTTTAAGCTTAAACTTGAAGCTTAGATGGTGATTGTCAATAAGATGTCCGGGAGGGAGGGTGGGAAACGGTTCTTCAATCAACAGATTTTCTAGAAAAATGATGTCTCCCTCCGGATCAAAGTAAGTATTACCAATTCCTGTCGGAATTGATTCATCACTAAGAAAGGCATCGACTTCATTCCAAAAGTTGTTATCTTCCTCATCAGGAGTAAGAGAAGGGATGGAAGAGTCGGGAATAATAAGACTAGAGGATGATGGATCATTTTTGAGCAATTCATCAATGGGAAGGATGTCTCCCATTGGATCACAAACATCATCGTCCAATTCAGATGAAACTGAAGAGAGTTTAGTTTCATCCACAGAGTTAACAAACTCGATGCGACAAACTGATTCCGGAGGTGGGACAAGTGGTGTGCTCTTAGAGCTAGCAATTTCCACCACTTCCGATGAAGTCTCCGATTCTAGATCATCATCATCATCAAGAACACTCTTGACTTCCCTGGTACAGCTTTCAAACCATTTGTTTGAACCAGGGGTGATTTTCAAAGCTTTTAACTCATCACGTTTTTGGTGACTCCTTTTAACAGTGAAATTTGAGAGTGTTGCATTGAATCTTTCAGATTTTTGATCAATTGTGGCAACACTCTGTTTGGATAGAGGTTTGGAGTTCTGGTTGATATTCAACGTGAGTTCTTCATTGTCAACCCGTATGGTCAACTCTTCAGCAAACACATCAATCAGAGCACGACTCGTTCTCAAGAAAGCTCTCCCTAAGATGAGGGGAACTCTAGGATCTGCATCAAAGTCTACTACAACAAAGTCAGTAGGAAAGTGAAACTTTGCCACTTTCATCACGACATCCTCGGCTATCCCAAGTGGACGAGTTATGGTACGGTCCGCTAGCTCGAGTGTCATACAAGTGGGTGAAAGTTTAGGAAGAGATAGTTTCTTCCATACTGAGAGTGGCATGAGGTTAATGCTAGCGCCAAGATCGGCCAAGGCGGAGCATTGAACCATCCCCAAGAAATCACATGGGATTAAAAATCTGCCAGGGTCTTCAAGCTTTTTGGGAAGCTTCTTGAGAAGGACCGCTGAGCATTGCTCATTGAGAGGAGTTTTAGCCATCTCAGATAGCTTATCTTTGTTGGTCAGTAAGCCTTTGAGCGTGGATGCAAATTTGGGCATTAGAACGAGAGCATCAACGAAGCTTATATCAAAGTGTAGCTCATTGAAGATTTGGAAATTTTTTTCCATTTTCTCTTTGTTTTTGTCTTTGAGCTTCTCATCATTCATTCTTGATGGGTAAGGAAGATGACTAGACTTTTGAGCTGGGATGGAAGTGTTTTCTGGCTCAGAATTTGTCTTCGGAACTTCGGGTTCCGGACTTAAAGCTTGGACTACCGAAGGTGGGACGTGTGCGGTACTTCGTGGGCTTGAGAATTGCACTTTGTCCGTTGTATCCTTGGTAACTTGAATCATAGCTACAGGAGGAGGAGGCATAGGAGTCGAAGGTCCATTTTGCGTCTTACCACTACGAGTGGTGACGGCTTTCAACTCGGCATTGGGGTTAGGAATTGTATTGCTTGGGAGTCCCCCAGAAGATGATGAAGCTTTGTTCATATTCATGTTCATGAAACTGCTCATCATATTCTTTAACTCATTTGTCTGCCGAGACATTGTGGTATCAATTTCCTTTTTTAGCTCAACTCTCATGTTATTGATCCGAGTTTGCATTGAACGTATGCTTGACTCAGTAATTTTCATGAAGTCATTTGGCATGGGAGCTTGAGAAGGTTGTTGATAACTTTGATGATTTGGAGCTTGATATGGTTGGTTGAAATTGTTCCGGTTTTGATTGAAATTTTGAGAGTTATTGAAATTTTGTCCTTGATTCGGAACAAAGCGATTTTGATTGCCATGGTTTTGCACAGGAGGAAAACCAGGTGGTGTCATACCGCTAGGTGCACGGTAGTGAGGATCAGCTTGTGGTCGGTATTGATTGTGGTTTACCGAAGCTACGGGAGCTTGGTAAAAGGAAGCATCGGTTGCTTGACAATCATAATACGCATGTGGACCACTACAAGTTTCACACACCTTGTTTACGGCTTTGATTGGTTCCGGCTTATGAATTTCGCTTTTGATTTCCTTTACATCTTTAATCATACAACGGATGGCGTCCGTTAGAGCGGCTATCGGAGCGGCTAACTCAGAAGAGTTATTGGATGTAGAAGCAGGAGTGTTTGGAGTATTGACTTTGTTGCGAGAAATAGGAACTTTTGATTTTTGCTCGCAAATCTCAATCACATCTTTAGGTCTACGATTTAAGATATTGTCGCCTGCGGCTGCGTTCAAAGAATCTTGATCGTTACCGTTCAACCCATTATAAAAGATATTAACTTGTTGAAGCTCCGTGAATTCATGATGGGGGCATTTCCTGAGGAGATCTTTGAATCTCTCCCATGCCTCTCCAAAGTTTTCATCGAAATTTTGACGAAATCCAGAAATTTCATTTTTAAGATTAGTCATCTTTGATGGAGGAAAGAAGTAATTGACAAACTTTTGAACAAGATCCTCCCAAGTTTCGATAGATCGAGGGGGTTCTTTTTCCAGCCAAATCCTGGCTGTCCCCTCAAGTGAGAATGGAAATAGCATCAACTTGATGACTTTTTGTGGTACATCCTTGAAATTGATAGTTGAAGTCAACTTGTTAAACCAACGGATGTGTGCATATGGGTCTTCTCGGTCAAACCCGTGGAATTGATTTGTAGACACAAGTTGGATCAATGTGTCTTCAATTCGAAGTGATCAGAATTGATTGCTGGTAGAATGATGGCATCTCGATAACCCTCGGTGGGTGCCTGGAGCATTTCCGCCATAGTTCGTTCGTCTGCCATATTGTTGCTTGAAATAGTACGAATCTCGGGTTCGACTATTTGGGCAGCACGTCTACGAGGACGTCTTCTAGGAATTTCTGCTAGATCACGCAAAGGACTCAATGATCTAGAAGAACGAGTGCGCATGCACTAGAGTTAACTCTAAGGACTCTCAGAGTTAAGGAAGGGAATTATGAAAATGGGGAAAGAAGATTCATTTTGAGTTTTATGATTATACATATATACAAAAACAAAAGAAAAATATTTATGTGTTTTATAGGTTTTGAGATGTTTTTGGGTTTTTGAATTTTTATAAGAAAATATATATATATAGATAGAGATGGATGGTATGAACAAAGAGTGAATATTCAAATCATTAATCTGCTAGACGGAAGATAATCAGCACAGCTCCCCGGCAGCGGCGCCAAAAATTTGATTCGTGCTAAACCGTCAAGTTTTCTCACACAAGCTGGCCTCTTGTGAATGGCCGACCGTAAGAAACTTAAAACAGTTCAGACACAGAATGCAATGAAGATCAGGAGAGTATAGGGTTTCCCCGGGTCGTTATGTCCCAGCGAGCTATGCGATGAATCACCAAACGAATAATGATCGAGATGATTTGAATGAGAAAAGAGATATGATTGATTATAACTACAGAAAAAGTGAATAAATTACAGGGGCTTAAATGCAAATTAAAGAAAATTAAAAAGATAAAAAGTATTAAATAAACGCTATCACTATTTGCAAAATGATGTTTTTGATTTTTCTTTTTATAAAACTTAAATTAAAAACTACGTAACGTACAAATGAAAATGTGAAACTTACACAATATTAATCCTAAAAATATGAAAATGACATTTTTACAAACCTAATGATAAAATAATATTTTTAGAAAAAGAAAATTATTTTTAAAACTATTTATCTAATTATTATTAATTAAAAACCATTTTTAACTATTTAATAATAGCCTAAAATATAAGAAAATATGAAATAAAGCTAGAAAAATGAAATTATGACTTGGAAAAATCTAAAATAACAAAATAGAATTTTCAAAACTATTTTTGTATTTTTCTGATTATTTTTGTATTTTCTATGAATTAAAAACTATTTAAAACTACTTAAATTGCTTAAAAATACAAATTTAACTAAGAAAAATCTGGAAAAATATTTTTTTGACTTTTTATATTTATCTAAACCTAAGAAAAATGAAAAATTATTTTTTTGAAACTTTTCTGAATTAATTGTATTAAATGCTAATTAAAATGACTTAAAAACTGTTTTAAATCAAGAAAAATACCAAACTGACTTAGAAAAATCTGAAAAATTCAAGAAAAGTCTAAAATAATATTCTAAATCTGAGAAAAATATAAAAACAGAGGGTTGTGTGGAGGAATATGAAACTGCAGGCACAAGTGCTTATAAATAAGCACTTGGAATAAGCAAATGAGCACCAAAGTCCACCAACTGATCACAGAGACTATAAAATGCTAAAAATACTAAAAAGCAACTAATATCAACTATCTCAAACCTCTGAATTGCAAGTTACACAGATTTGATTGTTTTGATTTTAGTGCTAAGAACAGATTTTGGGGGTACTTTTAAGCTAAAGAATAAGCCACCCAATAAGCTAAAACTTAAAACCAAACATTGGAACCTAAACAAGACCTGGTTAACTACTTATGAACCAAAGATGAGACCAAGGTGAGCTCTGATGAGCTTGTTACAACCCCTGCAAGACCCTGTGCAGACTCAGTATTCACTGAGTCAGTGCACACGGCAAATAAGCCCAAGTTGAAAAGCCATTTTGAAGCTTATAAAAATTTCACAAAATTCTAAAAAAATGGTGATAAGTAAATAGACCAGCTGAAGTTTTTAAAATCCCCAGTTTCACTGAATTTGACCCAGAGATGAATCAATGATAAATCTCTCTAAGTTGGGTGAAAACTGGTTTAGCAAGTTTTGACTTTTGCAACAGAGATGAAATGTTGACTTATGTGAGATTAGAACTAAATTTGTGGACTGAATGTGATATATTATGATGAAATGGAACTACTGAAAGCTATGTCTATGAATTTTAAACACCAAACAAGTTTTTGAATCTCCAAAATCCCAACAGTCAAGCAATTGAGACAGAACTTATGTGATTTTGACTTTGGGCTAATGTAGATTCAATATTAAGACAGATATGAGTTTAAATGAACTAAACAAACATAGAACAACAAGTCTCAACCACTTAACTAACCTCAATCACAGTTTAAGTAGCAAATCCAAACACCACTTTTATGACTGATATGCAATTAAAATTAAGCCAACTGCCAAACTAGCTTGAATTATTGATCAAACTGAGTTTACTTGACCTAAATACAACTAATTAAACAGGTGGAAACTACTTTAAACCATAACTACAGATTATGCAATGAGACTAGAAAAATTAACTTACAATTTGTCCCAGCCACAATGGCTTGCCACTGAACACAGGAACAACTAACCTATTCCAAACCCTAACCTAGCTCATTATCAACCCAATTCCAGTTCTGCTTCAACCCATGTCCAATTCTATCTCCATTTTGCCCCAGTTTGACTTTCTTTGACCAAAAACCAAAATGGCTTGAAACTTAAATGTAAGCTTATAAAAAGCTATAAGCAGCTTATATAAGCTTATATGAACTTGGAGAGAAGCTATTTGAAGCTTGAATGTATGAAATTGAAACTGAAATTTTCAACAGTGGCATAAAAATATGAAACTAGATAAAACTTTGGAATTGATGCTTAAAATTAGATTATAATGACAAAGTCACTTGAGTTTAATACATTGAAACAAAAGATAACAGATTTGAACTTGAACTAACACATTTAAACTAAAAACGACATGAAAGAAATTTTACAAACTAACTACTACTCTTCCTTCTCTCTTCTTGCTTCTTTTATACACCAAACATGTTTCTCTCACTACTCTGAGCATATCCCACTTTAATTTGAGGCCATTGGATGCCTTGGAGAGATTTTAGCCGTTGGATTGATTTTGGCGCCAAAACTTATATAAGCCAGTTGGAGGGTTTTGAGTGTGAGATTTAAGAAGCATTTAATGTTTCTTGGAGGGTAGTTGAGGTGGAAGGATAAGGGGAGTGTGAAGGTGAGCTGGGGGGATGGGAGGGGTTGAGTGTTGCAGGGAATTTGGTGAGGAAGAAAGACAAAAAGGGCGCGGGGTTGGTTTTGTTTGACTGATGGGTTGACTTGGGCCTAATATATGAAGGGGGTCCAAAATGTTATTGACAGGGGGTCACAAGGTAAAAGGCAGGGGTCCAATGTTTATGACAAGGGTCCAATGGGTGTAAAGGGTTAATAAACAAGGGCCTTTTGTGTATTTTCTGAAAATCAAGGGACCAAAACTGCCAAATCTGCAAAGTTGCTCCAAGGGACCAAAAGTGACAAGCTCCAATAGTACAAGGACCAAAATTGACATTTTCAAAATTCCAATGACCATTTTTGCCAATTTTTAAACTTGAATGACCAATTTTGTAATTTCTCAAAACTTTTGATATTTTTCACCAAAGGACTAATTTTGACAACTTTTGATTTTAAAAGGACCTTTGGTGACTTTTCTTTTTGAAATAAGTGCTCAGGGACTATTTCTGACAACTTTTGAAACTTGGGGGACTGAAACTGCCAATTATGCAAACTTAGCTCATTTTTCATCTGATTTTAAACATTTTGCATCTGAAACATATAAAATGCAATTTTGAGATATTTTCAGTATTTTGATGCATTTCTGAGCATTTTTAAGTGTTTTGCAGTTCAGATTTAACAAAAAATGATGAGTATTTACACACTCATCACTATGCAATATTAGCTTAAAACTAATTAATAAAAACAAGCTTTTAAAGAGTCAAAACCAACGTTTAGATAAAGAAGTCATAGAATTAAAAGCAAAACAAAAACGTTTGGAAAAGGGTAAAATAGCAAGTAGTGAATGTGAACTTTGTGTTCAACTTCAAACACTAGTTGATCATTTAGATTCTAAAATTGCTAGAATGAGTACAAACACCTTAGATACAAAACTCGATGGTGTTAAAACCGGCAACAACCAAAAGGGTCTAGGCATACAACAACTTGATCCATCAACTAGTGAAAGTAAAGAAAAAAAATGTTAAAGAATTAGAAAAACCAGCCACTGTTGTGGCGGATCCCACGGATCCCCTAAAAAGGGAACCGGCTAGTGTACAAACTGGGATCCGTGGATCTGCTGTGACAACTAGTGGTAATAACATAGCTTCATCATCTAGAAACGAGTTCGTTATCGTAAATAGGAAGAAACCAACTCATGTCACCACTAGACATCCACCTCCAAAAATTAATCCTACTTTTGCAAGAAACAAAGCACCATCTTTTCAAAAACATAATGCATCTAGGAGACCTAATAACGTTTATCCAAGAAGTAACCATCAAATGGGATGGAACCCTAATATGCAAAACGGTTTCTCTTTTCAAAACTTTGCTCCATGGAATGCATACTCATCTTATCCATACATGTCTAACATGAATGGAATGTTTAACACTAATGGACCCATGAATAAATGGGGACCAAACTTTTGAGTTTATTTTTGTTTTAGATGTGCTTAAAGGTCGACCTAGACCCCGATGAATGGGTCAAGGATAGCGGGTGCACGAGGCACATGACCGGCAATAGGGATCTATTCTCCACATATGAATCCGTAAATGGAGGTAATGTGGTGTTTGGAAATAGCAAAAGTAGAATCATCGGTAAAGGTACGGTTTCTAACAAATCTCTAACCATTAACGATGTGTGTCACGTAGAAAACCTAAACTTTAATCTCTTAAGTATTGGACAAATATGTGATAAAAAGTGCAATGTACTTTTTACCGAAACCGGTAGTAAGATACTTAAAAATGGCATAACCATAGGAAGAGGAATTAGGAAACATGAAGTCTATGTCATTAAAATTGGTAATGAACCTAAAGACAAACTATGTCTTACCTCTATGGATGATACTTCGACCTTATGGCATCGAAGATTGGGTCATGCCAACATGCGACTTCTTCAATCGCTATCATCCAAAGATCTAGTAAGAGATCTACCTAAGTTAAAATATGAACATCATTTTTGTGATGCTTGTAATGTAGGAAAACAAGCTCATTCAAGTCATAAAGCTAAAAACATGGTGTCCACAACTAGGTGTCTAGAATTGCTTCATATGGATTTATTTGGTTCATCCGCTATCCAAAGTTATGGAGGCAACTACTATACTTTGGTAATAGTGGATGACTACTCTAGGTATACTTGGACAAAATTTTTAAAGAACAAAACAGAAACCTTTAACTATTTTGAAATATTAAGCAAAAAGATCCAAAGACAACTAGGAAAACCCATAGTGTCTATTAGGACGGATC
Organism: Chrysanthemum seticuspe; assembly: GCA_019973895.1. Taxonomy (NCBI): domain Eukaryota; kingdom Viridiplantae; phylum Streptophyta; class Magnoliopsida; order Asterales; family Asteraceae; genus Chrysanthemum; species Chrysanthemum seticuspe. The sequence goes on along the minus strand of BPTQ01000008.1, from coordinate 322,871,396 downwards.
ATGGTAGGGAATTCGATAATGAAGTGCAATTCGGAGCTTTTTGTGACGCTAATGGTATTACTCACAACTTCTCGGCTCCACGCACTCCACAATCGAATGGGGTAGTAGAAAGAAAGAATAGAACCCTTCAAGAAATGAGTAGAACCATGCTTAACGAACAATCCATACCTCAAAAATTTTGGTGTAATGCTGTTGATACCTCAACGTACATACTCAATCGAGTTTTAATTAGACCAATCTTAGGTAAAACTCCATATGAGTTACTCCGAGGCAAAAAGCCTACTTTAAATCATTTTAGAGTCTTTGGAAGCAAATGCTTCATTCTTAACACTAAAGATTACCTTACAAAATTTGATCCTAAATCAACCGAAGGTATCTTTTTAGGTTACTCGCCTAATAGCAAAGCTTACGTCATATTAAACAAAGAAACAATGAAGGTAGAAGAGTCATTAAACATAAAATTTGATGAAAGTCCGCCCAAACCCTCTCCACCTCTTGTCTATGACGAGATCATAGAAAGTGAAGCTATTGTAATTAAGAAAAAGATATATGAAGAAGAAGAACCTTCAATTAGTGAAATCACAAACATTAAAGAGTCCAAAGATCACCCCGTAGATAAGGTCATAGGAAAGCTAAATGAACGAACATTAAGATCTCAAGTTCAAAACCAAAGTAGCTTATTTTGTTTTGTTTCAACTATAGAACCTAAGAACACACAAGAAGCCATAAAAGATGAAATTTGGGTAATGGCTATGCAAGAAGAATTAAATCAATTTGTTTCTAATGATGTTTGGACACTTGTCCTTCCACCTAGTAATCAAACCGTAATAGGAACAAAATGGGTATATAAAAACAAATTAGATGCAAACGGAGTAGTATCTAGGAACAAGGCTAGACTCGTTGCCCAAGGGTATAACCAACAAGAAGGAATAGACTTTGATGAGACTTATGCCCCCGTGGCTAGATTAGAGTCTATAAGAATACTTCTTGTGTATGCTTGTGCTAATGATCTAAAGCTTTATCAAATGGATGTCAAAAGCGCTTTTCTAAATGGTCTTATTAATGAAGAAGTATATGTAGCTCAACCTCCGGGCTTCATCGATTTTGAAAAACCCAAACACGTTTATAAATTAAAGAAAGCCCTTTATGGTCTTAAACAAGCTCCAAAAGCTTGGTATGATAGACTCAAGTCCTTTTTAATTAAACATAACTATACCATGGGGTTAGTTGACAACACACTTTTTACTAAGAAAAAGGAGTCACACATAATCATAGTACAAATATACGTAGATGATATTATATTCGGATCCACTTGTCAAGACATGTGTGATGATTTCTCTAAAATCATGCATGACGAGTTCGAGATGAGTATGATGGGAGAACTTAGTTTCTTTCTTGGTCTACAAATTAAACAAGTAGAAGATAGTATCTTCTTCAATCAATCTAAATACATCAAGGAGATGTTAAAGAAATTTGGTCTAGAAGAGTCAAAACCAATTAGGACACCCATGTCATCCGACACTAAACTCACAAAAGATGAAGACGGCGAATCCGTAGATAATACTAAATATCGTGGCATGATAGGTAGTCTTCTCTACCTCACGGCAAGTAGGCCGGATATCATGTTTAGTGTCTGCTTATGTGCTAGGTTTCAAGAAAACCCCAAAACTTCACACCTAGAAGCCGTAAAAAGAATTTTTAGATACATTAAGGGTACAACACAATTAGGATTATGGTATCCTAAGGGCACGGGTGTAGAAACAATTGTATATGCAGATTCTGACCATGCAGGGGATTACGTTGATAGAAAAAGTACAAGTGGGGTGTGTACTTTCATGGGATGTTGTTTAACATCGTGGTTTTCCAAGAAACAAACGGCTCTAGCAATATCAACAACCGAAGCCGAGTACGTCTCCGCCAGCAAAGCATGCCAACAAGCACTATGGATGAAACAAGCGTTAGTAGACTACGACATTCATCTAAGCGACATATCCATCCTATGTGATAACAAAGGTGCCATCGACTTAAGCAAGAATCCGGTATTGCATTCTCGCACCAAGCATATAGAGATTCGTCATCACTTCTTAAGAGACAATGTTCAAAAGGGGAACATTTCTATTGAGAAGGTAGCATCCGAAGATAACATAGCCGACGTCCTCACCAAACCATTGAAGCGGGAACAATTCAACCTACTTCGTCTTGGTCTTGGTTTAATGGAACACACGTCGTAATTTATTTTGACTCTACAAGGTATGTAAACACTAGCCTTCTTTCCTCTGAGTCTAGGATCTCTATTTCACGCACAACTCACAAACAATACGGGAATTTTCAAAACCCAAAGATAAGTTTTCTTTTTACTTATAGCTCTCCTACTTTTTATATACACATTTTCAAAGAAAACCTACTTTCACAATGTTTTCTAAAAGGATGATACCTTCCCGTATCAATTTCACAAAAAGCAATTTCTCACGTCTAGGACAAATCGCTTTTTCATTATTAATACAAAGTAAAAACCCGTTTTCATTGCATCTCATGTCTTTTGAATGCTAAAGGGGACACATAACTAATATGTGTTTTCGGGTACATTCATTTAAGTTACAATGAATTAGGAGCATTGACAACACAAGATTACGTACTTATGTACTAAATATGTGTTTTCGGGTTATCTCAATAGGATACTTTTTATACTTCTAGTTTAGTTTTTATTTCTTTTTAGGGGTCGAGATAACCGCAACTCCAAATAGTTTGCATATAGGCACACAATAGGCAAAAATATTTCCAAAAGGAGAATTTTGTACTGCCTGAAACACCAGACCCACGGATCCCAGCCTTCATGCTGGACGGATCCCTCATGGGAAGGATCCGTGGGATCCGTGAATACAGAAGCTGTTTTCAACTTCTATTTTTGTCATTTTGGATGAAAAATCCACATTTGTCTTATTTTTGGGAGTATGTTCTTTAATGCTTGTGTTCTCATGATCACATGCCTTGAATTCATATCTAATCATTAGATTTTAATCCACATTTTGGGTCAATCATTCATTACAATGTGTTGTTTTTCTATATATATAACTCCCAAAATGCTTGCATACTCCATCTCCTTCTCACAAACACACTTCATCATGTCATCCAAAAACCCTTTAGGAGAATCATCTAGTACAAACAATCATGATATCCAAACCTTTGTACTTCCACCATCCAAAATACCACAATCAAATACTAGGATATCCGCACGGATTAGTTTCCGATCTTGTTGTTTAGCAAAACCAACCTCAAATGATTCATCCTCAAATAACTCACCACAAGATGCTTCCATTATAGCACCACCCTCATCACCAACAAGTACACCAACTTCATCACCACCTAAAATAACTCTTTTGGAACTCCTTAGGACTCCAACAAGATCTACCCAACCTAAAGAAAAAGAAATAGTCTTTTCCACACCCCCCACATCACCAAATAATATTTTTCAAGATCTTGAAACATCACCACCTCTAGCTCCCATCACATTACAAGAACATCTAGGTTCTTTTCCACCACCACATACAAACATTCCGGATTTTGATCCATATTTTCCTATTTTTCCACCACAACTTCCGCATAACTCAAATCAAAACAACCCGGAAAACTTCCGCACTCATTACCCACATCATTTACATTGTGAACATTGCCAATCCACTAGGGAAATTGCAATAGAAGTTAGGGAAGAAATGCGTTTCATACTCAACCTCATCCTTGATCGCATCAATACCATTACTCATCAAAACCTCCATCCATAACCTTATGCAAGCATGGAAGGATTCTCTACTACTATTTTTTTTTTGTCATTTTCAAGAACAAGTTTTGTTCTTATTTTTACATGCTTGTAAGTGGCTTAACTACCACTACAATTTGTCGTTTTATTACAAGGCCTTGTTTACATACCTTGGCTCCATATCTTGTTTCTCGACAACCATAAGATCAATTAAGCATGTTACTAACTTTCTTTTGTAGATTTTTTTCTCTTGACGCCCCAAACTAGGGGGAGCTACCGTCAAGGGGGAGTAAGTAGACTACTTTTTCCTCCAAGGGTTAACTTTTTGTTTCGACAAAAAGGGGGAGAAGAAGTAAAACTTAGGAGCTTTCAAAACTTACATCTATTCTTAAGTTTTACTCATCATAACATTATATTTTGTCATCAACAAAAAGGGGGAGATTATTAATACAAATAAACCGTAAAAACGTTTATTAATATTTTGCGATCTCTTTGTGTTTTGTTGATAACATATATAATGTTGTCTTAAGTATAATTATAAGGATACATGTTATTTTTGTAAAGCATTTACATATAATCTTTTAAATACAAAAATGTAGTAACTAAAGCATTTGTTGTAATAGTTAATTAGGATGGGTAAAAATCACAACCCATGGATCTTAACCCATACCCAAAGAGACTTGATACAATGTATACTTAGATACATTGAATCTAGATATAACCCATGGACCAACCCGTGACCCATAACCAAAAAACCCATGGGCAAAGAGGAGCGTTCCACGGATCCCTAGCTTTGTGCTAGCCGGATCCCAAGTGGAAGGGATCCGTGGGATCCGTGTGAACAGTGAGGAAATTTTCCTATAAATAGAGAGCCATTTCTTCATTCTAACTCACCCCTCTTCTTACTAAATCTCTCATACACTCTCATTCTCTTCTAACATATAGATCACTTGATCTAGAGAGTTGTTCTTCTTTTCCTTCTATTTGTGATCCTCATATAGGTCCTTCTCTAAGGCGAGATCACGAGCATTCTACAAGTCATCCAAGCAAGGGGTCCTTGATTGATTTGTCACTCCGCAAGATTTCTGTAGCGAAGATCTTGTATTTGATATTTCACATATTTGTTGTGTAATAGTTGTGTTGGTTTGGTCCACCGTGCTACGGACTCGGTATCTAGCTTTGTACCGGAAAAAGTGTAAGCAACGTTGTGAAGGCTTCTCCGCCAAGTGAAGGAGTTTGTTGACATAGTGCTTGAACTCTCGAGTGGGTGACTCGGGGAGTGGAGTAGGGCAAGGAAGGTGTCCTTGTAGCCGAACCACTATAAATCGGTTGTGTCATTTCTATCCCTTATCTTTATTTATTTGCTTGCATTATCACTAGATCTATACGTTCTCAACATCCATACGATTTCACATAATATCGAATCTAAAGTTTTTGAAATCAACTTAAAATCGGCAAAACTATTCAACCCCCCTTCTAGTTTTCCACATTTGGGTTTGGGCCTTCGTGAGCCCAAACCGTTATCGGGTTAGCCCAGTCGTACTGGGCTTGCTAGTAGCAGTCATTGGTCGGGTTCGTGACCCGAATGCGGACTATACGTCATCATGTCCCCCCAGTCTAGTATGCGCAGGGTGAAACTCGCAGATGCTAGACTAATAGTTGTAGCCCATAATTTCTTCGAAGCGTAATAGAGAAGCTAAAAAGGTTTTCCGCCCTGAAGAATACACGGTGAATCTAGTCTAAATATTTCAAATGCATACCTCGTAAATCGTGGGAAAGTAACTGAAAATGTGTCATGTCAACATATCCTATCCACACATTTAGAGATAGTAGGGTCCACGTGTCGATCATCGCGTGGATGTAAAAATCTATATAAACCATCGCCTACCTTTTACTGTGTTTATCACAGTAAAAGAAAACATTTCCACAATTGTTGAAAAACTAAAACTGCAACCCAGAAACACTTAATATTCCAAAGGTAACCGCGCGTACGCCTTTAAAAAACTATATCATGGTCCGTGGTTTAACTGACTTTACCTCCTACATGACCGAGGATGAACTTCGTGAGTTCACCTCGGATTATTATATCCTACTCGTGCTGCATCCGGTAGTTTCGGCTGCGCAGGCGTCAATAGCGGATTTCCACGAAGGGAAGGTAGGGGTTTACACACGTTTTTTCGAGTTTGCGAATCAACGTGTGCCCATATCCTTATTCTTGTGCGACGTATTAAACTACTATCGTCTGCACATATCCCAACTGCACTGTATAGGTGCGGCAAAAATAACAAACTTCGAGGTTAACTGCCGCTTATTGGCGATTAACCCCACTATCTACCTCTTCCGCGCGTTTTACCATACAACGTGGTCAAACGGGGTCAAACGGGTGGGTGTCGTTCGCTAAGCGCGCAGGGAGGCTGCAATGTTACACTGATAAATTGGACGCGCTTAGGAACTGGAGGGAAAATTTCTTCTGGGTCGATGAAGCGTTGTTCCCTTGGCGTTTCGCATTCTACACCCAAAGTTCGCTGCCAAAGGATGAGCGCCCCCTCCCTGGAACATACAGCGCTGATGATGCGGATACGATAAACACCAATCGTATTCCCATCAATTCCTACCCCGAGGAATTTTTGGTGCACACGGGCATCAATCGCAATTATTTTGGTAGACCTGATGAGGTGCCAACCTTCTTGGACGTGGATGGCCAGGGTGGGTGCTCGTCCTTCGCATTCCTTTTGCTTTATTAATGTGAGCCTCTCTTTTCATCTTTGTACTTTTTGTAACGTGTTTGTTGTTTGTTTTTTGCTGCGCAGAGATGGATCTATTCGGCGTTGTGAACTGGGCGAAGCTGCGCCAGGGGACGGTAGGGGTGCGCCCGTTGAGAGAGGGGGAAGTCCCCATTCTGGAAGCTACGGCGGGCCGTACCATGGAAATGCAGCTAGAGGAACCAGGGGGTGATTCTTCTGTTGCGCTGGAGGCGACCCCTCTACAAAGCGTGCCCAGCCCCAGGGTACCTTCTCCTTTAGTGGAGCCGTCACACACAGATGTGGCGGAGAGCATGGAAGAAGATGAGGCAAGCCAAGGACTAAAGCGCAAGAGGGCGCTTGGCGGCGATGGTGCAAGCTCATCCAGGAAAAAGCGTCCTGTCATTCTTGACGTGGAGTCGTCATCCAGCGAAGCTGCATCCTCTCGCTCAAAGGAGACTGCTCCACCCAAGTAAGTATTATCGTCAAATTGCTTATCTTACGTTTTGGCCACCTTATTAATTTACGCCTCTTTGCTTGCAGTATTGAAGCTGTTGAGCAATCTGGGGAGTCACCGCCTAAGAAAAGTCCCGCGCATGCTGACCCTCAGGATTCAAAGGACCAAAGTATCGAGTCGTTGGCATCTGGGGGCGTGCCCATGGACCAGCTGATTGAGGAGCTTGTTTCTGCTGCTGCGCACCAGGCTGCATTGGTTGCGCAGCTAAAGACAAGGTATGCTGGGGAGAGCAGTCAGAGCTCACAAAAGGATGAAGAGATTACTCAGCTGAAGGCGCTTTTAGCCAGTGCTCAGGCTAAAGCAGATGCAGCGGGTTGTTATTCTCAAAAACTTGCTGAGGAGAAGATATCTTTGATGATCCAAGTGAGCCAGGAGCGTGCCGCATTAGAGGTTTATAAGGCTAATTGATCCTGGGCTCTTAAGCATTTGGAGAGTGGGAAAGACGAGTTGTTCTCTCAGTTGGGGGAGTTTGGTGCAACTGTGGGAAGCGCACTAGAGGAGCAGGAAATGAAGCTGCACAAGCTCAGCATTGAGTATGACGAGGAGCTATATCCCCAGCTTGTTTCAACAATTGCTGAGCGCAGATGACTTATCATCCATGGTTTGCGTCTCGCCGCCCTCGGTACTTTGGAGTCTCGAGAGGTGGTAGACAAATTTGGGGCGGTTGTGCAGTGCGCGCTTGCGCATGGCAAGGCTGAGGCTATATAGGAGCTTCACGAGTGTGGCCTTCTGAAAGTGGTTGTCGCTCAGGTGCCTGGGTACAATGATCATGCTTATGAGGATCTCATTGCTGCTATGGAGAAAATGAAGATATTGGAGCTTCCTCATATTGCTCAGATGGAGCGCGACCAAGATTACCCTATAGGTGTGATTATGGAGGGGTTAACTTTGGCTAGCCACCGTGCTGATGGTGCAGAGGTACAGCCGGACTTTTTCCTGAAGCCTAATGAGTCACAACTGCAGGTGCCCATTTTTGCTCGCCCCCGCGACCTCCTGAACCCGTTTGCACTGAAGAAGGAAATTCCTTCGAAGGAATCCTTAGAGGCCCATGCTATGAGGCTTTCCAAGAAGAAGGGCGTGAAGGGAAAGGCCATTCTTTGCGGTGTTGGCGCAGCGCACCTTCCTAGGTCCGACGGGGTACCTGTGAGTGTGGCAACGGTGTCGCGCCAGGACTCCGATTTGTTGAAGAGGCTGAAGGAGGCTGGGGACGCTGCAAGCCATGTGGAAAGCTCTCGTCTTAAGCGTTGTAGTAGCATATAGATTTTAGCTTCTTTTGTACATATCATTTTGTAAGAACTCATGGTCCTTAATGAAATATTCCTTTGTTAAATGTGGTTGCGACTTGTAATGTTTGTACCTAGTTATCCGTGTTTGAATAAAAACGTACTTGTTGTCCAAGAATCAAACTGTAACATAAGCGCGAATAATATGTGGAGTTCATAAGCATGTATGACCTATCATACTTAAAATATAATGTCTAAGTATTTTTAACATAATCGTGTATGGTGTGATATGCAGCGTACTGTAAATATAATAGTAAGGAGCCAAGAGTCTTGAGTCCTGGTTTTGTTAAACGCGCATAATATGCATTGTTGCGCATTCGTCGTGGAATGCGCATTGAACTTATTCCAACATCTTGAAAATAAGGTGTTTAACAAGGATGCAAGATCCAATGTTGATGGGTTTGCAACCCTCTTACTCAACGAGTTATTTAGTAGGTTTACTCATCCTTTTTACCATCGTGGGTTTAGTAAGTGCATGCACGCCGTGTAGGCAAAAGGTAATAGCAATGTTAAGACATAAATAATATGACAAATTGAAATGTGTCGCGGAGTTAGCTAGAAACCGCGGCGTTTTATTAATACTTGCAAGTGTTTGTAATAAGAAGAAAAATATTTGCCTAAGTAAGAAAAACAGAATTTAAATACATGGACATTTATTGAGCACGATATTAAAGTGCGGGGGTGTCCATGCGATGGGCCGTAGCCGTTTCTAGAGATAACACCGTTTGAGGTTGCAGATGTTCCATGTGCGTGACAACTCATGACCATCCATGTTTCGCAGCTTGTACGCGCCTTTTCCTAATGCTTCAGTGACTTCATAAGGTCCTTCCCACTTCGGTCCAAGCTTTCCTGTATCTTCTGCGTGACTTGCATCATTGGCGCGATATACAAAATCGCCTGGTCTGAATGAGACACTTCGAACTTTAGCATCGTAGTATCCCTTCATTTTTGACTTAGCTTTTGCCTTACATATTGTTGCACGCTCGCGCCTTTCTTCCAACAGGTCCAAGTCGATACACCTTTCATCGTCATTGGTTGTAACATTAACTTCGGCAGTGCGAATAGTTGGCATCCCTATTTCGGCTGGTATGACGGCTTCTGTCCCATAGACAAGAGAAAAGGGAGTGTCTCCCGTGCTAATTTTGATTGAAGTGCGGTGCGCCCACAAAACATGCGATAATTCCTCCACCCACCTCCCTTTGTGCTTGTCCAAGCGTGCTTTAATTCCTTCACCCAGACTTCGATTTGCGCACTCGACTAAGCCATTGGTTTGTGGGTGTTTAACCGACGCGAAGTGTTGTGTAATATTTAGCTTTTCGCACCATTCCTTGAAAGGGTTGTCACATAATTGTTTTCCATTGTCTGAAATGATTTCTCCATGTAATCCGAAACGGCATACAATATTTTCCCAAACAAACCGTTTTACCTGATTTCCTGTGATTGTCACGACCGCCTTTGCTTCAATCCACTTGGTGAAATAGTCTATAGCTACTATGAGGAATTTCAATCCTCCTGCTGCAACAGGGAAGGGACCTGCAATGTCGATACCCCATTTATAGAATGGCCATGGCGACGTAATAGGTGTTAGCTCCTGTTGTGGTTGGCGTGGAACGGGTATGTGAACTTGGCAGTCGCCACACTTTCTTATTAAGTCTCGCGCATCACGGTGCATTGTAGGACAGTAGTATCCTGACCGTAAAGCGCGCGCCACCACGGACCGTGGTCCTGAGTGCATACTTGATTGGTGCCAAACCGTCAAGTTTAATCACACAAGCTGACCACTTGTGAATGGTCAACCGTAACAAACTTAAAACAACTCAGACACCAATGCAATGAAGTCCGGGAGAGTATAGTGTTTCCCCAGGTCGTTAAGTCCCAACGAGCTGTGCGAGAATAGTCAAACGTATAGTGATCGAGAGAATTTGAACGGAAAAAGGGTTTTGATTGATTATAACTAAAGAAAAAGTATATAAACTATAGGGGCTAAAATGCAAATTAAAGAAAATTAAAAAGATAAATTTTATTAAATAAACGCTATCACTATATTTAAAATCTAATGTTTTTGATTTTTCTTTTACAAATTTAAATTAAAAACTACGTGACGTACAAAAGAAAATGTGCAAATGAAACAATAATAATCCTAAAAATATGAAAATGATATTTTTACAAACCTAATGATAAGAGAAAATTTTTAGAAAAAGAAAATTATTTTTATTACTATTTATTTAATTATTATTAATTAAAAACTATTTTTACTTATTTAATAATACCCTAAAATACAAGAAACTATGAAATAAAGCTAGAAAAATGAAAATATGACTTGGAAAAATCTAAAATAACTAAAGAGAATTTTCAAAACTATTTTTATATTTTTCTGATTATTTTTCTATTTTCTATGAATTAAAAACTATTTTTAACTAAATAAATTGCTAAAAATTACAAATTAAACTATGAAAAATCTGGAAAAATATTTTTTTGACTTTTTATATTTAGCTTAACCTAGGAAAATTGAAAACTTATTTTTTTTTAAACTTTTCTGAATTAATTGTATTAAAAGCTAATTAAAATTACCTAAAAACTGTTTTAAATGAAGAAAAATAGCAAATAGTGTTAGAAAAATATGAAAAATTCAGAAAAACTCTAAAATAATATTCTAGTTCTAAGAAAAATATGAAAACAGTAGCTTATGTGTAAGAAATTGAAGCTGCAGTGCAAGGTGCTTAAGAATAAGCACTTAAGATAAGCTAAAGATCACAGATAAGCACCAAATGAAAGCAGAGGCTTTAATAAGCTAAAAGTACTCAAAAGCAACCAAATACAACTATCCTTAACCTCTGAATTACCAGCTACACAGATTTGATTATTTGAGCTTATGTGCTTAAAACAGTTTTGAGGTGCTCACTTGCAGCCTAAGAATAAGCTACCAAATAAGCTGAGACTCAAATCCAAAAGTTGGAACCTAAACTAGACCTGGCTAGCTATCTATAAACCAAAGGCCAGACCTGGACAAGCTCTTATGAGCTTGTGACAAGCTCTGCAAGAAACTGAGAAAACTCAGTATTCACTGAGTTTGTGAACAGGGCAGATAAGCCCTGTTTGATAAGCTGTTTTGAAGCTTTTAGAAAATTACTAAAATTCAATAAAAATCATAATAAGTAATTAGACCAACTGAAGTTTTAAAGTCCAAAGTTTCACTCAAATTGATCCAATGATGAACCAATTAAAAATCACCCAAGGTTAGGCTGAAAATGACTTTTTCAACTATTCTTGACTTTTGACAGAAATGAGAGGTTTGACTTTATTGAACTTTGATCCTAATTTGTGGACTGATTATGTTGTTTTAAGGTGAAATAAAACTACATTAAGCTACCTCTATGAATTCTAAACATGAATCAAGCTTTTGCTTTATCAAAATCTCAACAGACTTGAAATTAAGACAGTTAAAACATGATTTTGACTTTTAAGGCTATGCAGAAGCAATATTAAGACAGATATGAGTCAAGTGGTCCTATTTGAGACTGAGTATGCATATTTCAAGTGCAAACCAAGGCTCAGTTTCAACTATACCCACTGATCCAAACACCATTTTAAGACATTAATTCACTGTTGACATTACTTAAATGACTACCTGGTTGATGCTACTGCTGAAACTGAACAATTATGACCTAATGACAGTTAAATTAACAAGTCTAAACTAAAGCTAATAGTGAACCAAGACAGATAAAGATTATGCAAAAATACACTAATATTGAAAACAAGTAAAGTACTCACAAGCTATCCAGCTTATTAGCAACTCAAACAGAACCCAAACTATACTATTCTATACCAAACCAACCCATTCCAAGCTCTGCAACTACCAATATCCATTTCCAAACCCATTTGATGCTTCAGTTGACTTTTGTTGACCGATTTCCAATGTTGCTTGAAACTGAATTCCAAGCTTACCAAAAGCTTTAGACAGCTTAAATTAACTTATGTGAACTTAAAAATAAGCTACTAATGGTTTGGATATAAGAGTTTGAAAATGGATTTTCCAACAGTGAACATGAAATTATGAAACTTAAATGAAACTTTGAATTAGGACTTAAACTTGATTACAAACACTTAATTAACTTAAATCCAATACATGGAAACTGAAAAATTACACTTTAAGACTTAAACTAAGACATTTTTATAAAAACGACATACATTGAAATTAAAAACTAACTACTGCCTTGTCTCTTGCTTCTTCTTCCTCTTTTATACACCAAAATGCTTTCTCTCTCTCCTCTGATCACTTCCCAGCTTTAATTTTGGCCATTGGATGAGTTTTGTGCATATTGGCCATTGGATCAAAATTTGGCGGGAAAGGAATATATGCAAATGGGGGTCTGATTTTGCAACTAGGGGGTGGTGGAGTGTAGGAGTGATGATGGGGGGAGTGAGAAATGTTGCAGGGATAAGGTGTGGGGTGATGGGAGTGGTGTTGCAGGGTTGCAGTCAAGTGGGAGGAAGGGGATAAGGTTGGGAGGGAAAGGCAGTATTTGACTGGTTTTGACCAAGGGGTCAAAATGAAAGGGTCAAGTGGTTATGGCAGGGGTCAGAGGTTCAAAATGGTCCAAAGGGTCAAGGCTTAGTTTGTAATACAAGGACCAAAACTGAAATTCTTGATATTTGAGGGACCAATTCTGCCATTTTATCAAAGTTGTTACAAGGGACCAAAATTGACAAGTTTCAATAGTACAAGGACTATTTTTGACATTTTCAAACTTCTAAGGACCATTTGTGACAATTTTCAAAGTTTAGGGACCTAAGTTGTAATTTTTCATTTTTAAATCTCAAGGACCAATTTTGACAACTCATGAATCCCTAGGGACTTGAAATGATATTTTTCTTTATTTTGTTTTACCAGGGACTGTTTTTGACAACTTTTGAAACTTGGGGGACTAAAACTGCCAATTATGCAAACTTGATACGTTTTTCACCAGATTTTGATATTTTTGCATTTAAAACACATAAAACACTTATTTGTGATATTTTTATCATTTTGATGCATTTCTGAGTGTTTTCAGATGTTTTTGCAGTTTAAATGGTACAAAAATGATGAGTATTTAGACACTCATCAATACTACATGAACCAGCGTGGATCTCTCGGAGTACGTAATCTGCTTGAAGGGGTCCTACACATCGAAGCCATGGTTGTAGAAATGAACGCCGATATAGTATACCGTCCCTAAGTTCAAACCTCTGTGATGTGCGCCGTACTCGTCGGGCTTCCTTCTGCTCTTGGGGCAATACGCCTTTGCTTATAAACTCGATGATTGGGGTCATCCATGTAGGACCTTGTTCCTCTATCACCGTGGATATCTCCATCTCCGAGATGGACTTGCTCTTCATAGTTTCCACCAATACTTGTTTTGACAGGTGCGCAAAGCTTGTGGATGCAATCTTGCTCAGCGCATCCGCCTTTCTGTTTTCCCCTCTAGGAACTTGTTTGATGGTAAACCTGTCAAAGCCCTGGATTAGGGACTTGGTTTTGTCGAGATATTGAATCATGTTCTCCTCTTTAGCCACATACTCGCCCAACACGTGGTTGGCCACTAGCCAGGAGTCCACATTTGCTTCCAGGTTGCGTATGCCCATTCGAGCTGCAATGCGTAATCCAGCGATCAGGGCTTCATATTCTGCCTCGTTGTTTGTGGCTGTGAATTCGAAACGCAGTGCGTAAGTGAATTCCATTCCTTCTGGATTTGTGAGGATAAGGCCTGCGCCTGACCCGTCTACACATGAAGATCCATCCGTGAACAAGATCCATGGTTCTTACAGTTCCACCTTGCTTTGTGAAGGTGCGTCGTCAGTTTTCGGTTTTTCGATGATGAAGTCCGCTAGTATCTGCCCCTTAACCGCAGTACGTGGTCTGTAGGAAATGTTGTGCTCACCTAGCAACACACTCCACTTCTGCAGACGTCCCGATGCGTCTGGTTTGGAGATTATTTGCTTGATAGGTTGGTCTGTAATCACCGCTATTGGGTGCGCCTGGAAGTACCTGCGTAGCCGTTTGGCGGCGAATACTAGTGCTAGGACCAACTTTTCCATTGCGCTGTAGTTAATCTCCGTTTTCTTGAGTGCTTTGCTTACAAAGTACACCGGTGTTTGCACTGAATTCCTGTCTGTTAGCAGCACCGCGCTGACTGCCCCATGGGTTGCTGATAAATACATAATTAATTCTTCCCTTGGGCGAGGCGCAACTAGCGTGGGGAGTGCTGCTAAATGCTGTTTAAGTTGTATGAAAGCTTCTTCTGCTTCAGTAGTCCAGCGAAAGTCTCCCTTTTTTATACACTTCTTGAACGTTTTGAAGAGAGGGAGTGACTTATCTGCTGATTTGGACAAGAATCTGTTCAAACCGGCTAGTTTTCCATTAAGAGACTGGACTTCTTTCAACGTGCGTGGTGAAGGAAGTTGGATGACAGCCTTTGTTTTTTCTGGACACCTTTTAATGCCATCAGGCTCTATCAAATATCCAAGGAACATGCCCTCTGTAGCGCCAAAGGTGCATTTCTTAGGATTTAACTTCATGTTGATCTCTCGTAGAGTCTTAAATGTTTCCTCAATGTCGCGCACCAATTCGTCCTCCGTATGGCTTTTTATGACAAGGTCGTCAACATAAATTCCAGGTTGCGGCCCACCTGTTTGTCAAATGCATTATCTACCAATCGCTGGTAGGTAGCGCCTGCATTCTTTAAGCCGAAGGGCATCTTTGTATAACAATAGACGCCTTGGCTTGTATGGAAGGCCGTTTTTCGGCATCTTCTTTAGCCATTTGGATTTGGTGGTACCCTTTGTATGCGTCTAAGAAACATTTGAGTGGGTATCCGCACAAAGATTCTATCTTCCAATCTATCTCTGGTAGTGGGTAGCAGTCTTGTGGACATGCTTTGTTAAGATCCGTGAAGTCCACGCACATCCTCCAACTACCATCGCTCTTCTTGACCATCACTGGGTTGGAAAGCCAGTCATGGTAGTAGACTTCTCGCATGATACCTGCATCCACAAGTTTGTGTACTTCCTCCAAAATGGCTTTTGCGCGCTCTGGAGCCTGGCCGCGCTTCTTCTGTCGTACTAGGGAGTATCCTTGTAGGATTCTCAACTTGTGTTATGTAATCGAGCGTGGCACACCAGTCATGTGCTTTGGTTCCCATGCAAAGATGTCTAGATTCTTTTGCAAGAGTGTGCACACAGCTGCCCTGCCGTTACCAGATAGTGATCCCCCGATCGATACTTCTTACTCTGGGTAATCAGGATGAATTGCAACCCTCAGGTTTGGCACTTTAGTTGCGCGCTGTTCTGGAATGTGTGCCGTCTCACATGTAATTGTGTAATATTCTCCAGGTGGTACGGTGGTATTGTAGAGAGTAACAATGCCTCCCTCCACCGGGAATTTGAGCATCTCATGTGATGTAGACGGTACTGCGCGTATGGCTGAAATACCTGGTCTTCCAATAATTCCATTGTATGGCGAAGGGGATTTGATCACCATAAAAGTCATCCAGGCTGTCGTGGAGTGTTCCTTATTGCCGACACTGACTAGTAGATGTATTTGCCCCATGGGCCATATCTTTTCTCCTGTAAAACCAGTCAACGACGTTCTGACCGGGCTTAACTGACTTCGTATCTCAGGTCGCAGTCGTTTGAAACAGTGTTCATACATTATATATGCGGATGCTCCTCCATCAACATACATGCGGTGGATATCGTGACCCCTGCGTTGATTTCAATGGTGAGCGGTTCTACCACTGCGTTGTCCGCAGCCAAGGTGAGGAAAGAGATTTCGCTTCCACGGGAAAACTTTTGGCTGATCTTCTGCCTAGTCATTTGCTTCCATGATTGTATCATGTAGATGGTATCAACCTTATCTTTGGGTACTTCTTTCTTGTTCCCAGTCTTTTGCTTATCTTTCCCTTCCTTGATATTTTTAACCAAATGGTCCAATCTGCCTTCTTTTACTAGTTTATCGATTAGTTGGCGCAATTGGACGCATTCATTGGTTGTGTGGCCCTTCTGTCCATGATAGTCGCAGTATCCGCTCCCCACGCGCCGATCTTCTGGGGTGCGCATTGGTGGGGGCCTCGGGAAGTTCGCGCCTTCCGTCGCGAATATCTCCCTTGGAGTCTTAGTTAGCGGAGTATATCTGTCATTATCTCATCCGCTCCCCTGGCCGCGGTAGTTCTTGTTGCGGTTGCTACTCTGGTCAATGGATTGTCTTCGAGGTTGTTCTTGTGATCTATAGTTTGAGTAGCCTTTCTTGTTGTCCGATGCGGCAGCTTCTCCTTGGATAAAGGA
Organism: Chrysanthemum seticuspe; assembly: GCA_019973895.1. NCBI lineage: Eukaryota > Viridiplantae > Streptophyta > Magnoliopsida > Asterales > Asteraceae > Chrysanthemum > Chrysanthemum seticuspe. Next base: position 322,854,782 of record BPTQ01000008.1, on the reverse strand, counting down.
CCTTGTGCGCTTCATAAGTTCATCAAAGGTTTGGGGGACTCTGTCGTTCAGCCTTTTGATGAGTTCTGGGTTATTGATCCCGTTCATGAACCCTGAGATCTTTAGTATTTTGGGGCATGCCTTGACATGTATGCACTCATCTTTGTAGCGCTCCACATAAGCGCTTGTAGATTCCCCTTGGCGCTGGTTTACCCTGGCGAGTTCGACAGGGTTTTTGGCGCACTTTTTCCTTTGAGTGAAGTTCAGGCGGAACGCCTTCCGCAACTCTTCAAAGCCATCAATGCTTCTGCGTGAAAGCTTACTGAACCAGTTTCGCGCATTGCCCACTAATGTGGAGTTGAACATGTGGCACCACACAGGTTGTGGCCAGTTTTCGATGGTAGCAGCTGATTCGAAAATTTTTAGGTGATCATCCGGATCACCTGTTCCATCGTAGGTTTTCACATTGGCGGGCATGCGCCTTCTCTTATCTTCTGAGAAATCGCTGATGCGCCGAGTGAGCGCATCCACCTTTTGGCGGCGCCAGGGTAGGGACATATCTTACGCCTCCTGGTCGCGATATCTTCCCTTGGACTTCCAGTGTCCTATTTCGCTGTCCTCGTTGTCCGAGGAATCACCAGAGGATGAGCTTCCCATTTTTCGGCGCTTGCGCCGACTGTCCTCAGAATCCGAACCTGAAGGACTTTCACTTGGGGAGTGCCGTCGTCCAAGTCTGTCATGGATCCTGCGACTACCAAGCCGAGCGTGAACATTGGTACGCCGTTCGTCCTCTTCGTATTCTTCCAGATACTGCAGGTCAGCTGCTTTATCGTTTTCAACCCAATCCTGGTAAACACCGGAGGTCGGCGACTATCCTTCTCGCGCCTCTCCCTCTGATGACGCGATGGGGATGCCTCGTACTCTGTGTCAAAGTCTAGTCGGGCTTTCAGGCTCTGACTCGACCTTTTTTCGCCTCTTCTTGCATGAGGGCAGCCAAGGTTTCGTAGTTTTGAGATACGAAGTCACTTGGCGCTAGTTCAGGCGTGACTCCTTCTAGCGCGAGGGTGTCTGTTTCCACCTCTGGACTCCTGTTTCGGAGAGGTGCGCCTGGCGTTTTTGTGAGGTCCTTTTCTGGTACAGACTGCAGGGGAGTGGTGAAAAGGTTGCGCAGTGGATCTTCTACGTTGGTTGTTGTTGTGGCGGCATGGGTTGTCCCCGTGCGTGGTTCCACTACTGGGAAGACCAGATATGGGCCTGACCCTTGGTTTCTAGCCGCACTGGTTGTTCCAGAGGTTTGCTTAGAGGCCGATCCGCTTTGCTGCTTCTTCCCTTGTTGGTCACCGTGCGATCGCTGGCTTAGGTTTCCTTGCTTTGTCATTCTAGTTCTTAGATCTTAGTGATTGGTCCCACGGATGGCGCCACTTGTTGATACAAAAGTTGGACGTTCCTTGTTTGGACTCCGGTTCCCGTATCAATTGGATCTTAATGCTTGAGACCTGCGCACTAAGAAAACAGAAAACACCGTTAGGCTTACCATGGGATTGTCTCCCACGATTATCTTCCGGCGTGAGAGTAAGTAATCGGTTTTAGGGTTTAGTCTAGGATTAGGGTTATAGATCGTACCTTTAATGAGGGTTGGGATACCCTTTATATACACACGAAACCCTTATTGGTTTCGTGTTCCCCAAACTTCGACGTATCCCGCCTAAGTCGGTTATTAAACACTTATCTCCCAAGATAAGAGATATCCGATACCGTAAGCCATAAATAGCTTTGGGTTTGGGCCTTCGTGAGCCCAAACCGTTATCGGGTTAGCCCAGTCGTACTGGGCTTGCTAGTAGCAGTCATTGGTCGGGTTCGTGACCCGAATGCGGACTATACGTCATCAGTTAGCATTATGTTTCATGTTCAAAATAATGGATTGAACAGGTACTTAGGTTAATTCTTTAGTGCAGGGAAAATAAGTATTTTTGGTCTCAAATATGACCTATTTACTTATAAATGGGTCCATTTGAGTTCTACTTTATCTCAAACGGGTAAAATGTAAAGGATTCTAAAAAGGGAACAAGTCAAACGGTTAAGGGCATTAATCATTAAACCTCCTAATTCGTTTTATCTAAAGAAATAGTCTATTGTTAATTGTTGAAACAATCATCATAAGTAGCACATTAATCATTAATTGAAGATACGTAAAGATTGGAAAAAAATAGCTTACCTGTCAACCCGGCCAATGTGGAACAGTACTAGAAAATGGCTAATTTTAAACTGACCCATTGAACCTTTATCCAACGCACCCGAGCTGTCCATATTTTCACCTTTAATAAATACATACCTTACTAGGAAGAAATTTATGTTTTCATCTTCGAGTGCTTATTCTTTGTGCCTATGTGTGTGATTTTTGTAGAGGATAAAAACATGCCAAGCATACTTTGACGCAATTGGAGGATTCTGAAAGGTTGTTTCTCAAGCCAATATACCCCACCTTAAAAAGGTTGTTCCCATTAAACAGTTTCTTTACTTTAGATGGTTGTTTATTTTAGTCAGTTTACTAATCAGTGGGTCGATTCAGTTGTGATATCTCTAAAATTCGCTTATATGGGTCAAATGGGTCAACATTCATAAGATGTTGTGTTTTTGTGCGTAAGACCTTCTAAATAATTATTGACATAAATACTTAGTTTCTCACATATGAAGTTTCCCTTATGAGATCTATCAGTCCAAGCTTTCCTTAGCCTCATAATTATACAACTTTTCAAGAGTATGTTAGGTGGTTGTAACAAATTCATGATACCATTTTCCTTAGCAGGATCATACACAAGTTTCTATTTAGTACATTTTGGTTCAATGTACTAAATTTTCATGTTTATTGTCTTTTTAGAATCCCTCGAGCAACTAGATTTAAATATTTTCATTATGTCATACGACAACTAACATTTGTATGAAGAGTTATTATATATCAGATGATTCCACTAATACAAAAGTTTATCGAATTTCTTAATACTAATATTTAAATTGTTTGTGCAACATTATAAGTGACATGTTTTATTCCATTTTTTACATTAAACATACTCTTATCATTGTTTGGTTTCTTGGCTTTATGATCAATTGAAGTTATGTTCAAGAGATAGGCATTAGTTGAGATTGGTTACATGTGTCTGCCAAGTCGAAAAAACCTTATTCTCGTAAACCAAAGAGATGGTCTATGCAGAGTGTTATGAAGGAGCCGTGTTCATGATATTTAAAGAACGAAACAACCTGGTGTTATTAGACATATGCTGCCATTATCTTCCGAAGCAAAAAAAGCTACATGATTTCCTAAAAGGTGTTTCATGTTTCTATTCAATCTGGTACTCTTGTGGAACAGGTTTGAGTTTTATCTTTACAGTTTGTTATCATGATAACATTATAAAAGTGGTCATCTAAATTGAAATAAACATGTAGAATTAAATTTTATGTTTGACTTCAATCAAACATGGCAAATTGGGTGGGCATGTAACATGTAAACTTAGCTATGTGAACTTCTGATAGACTGAACTCTGTATAGGTCAACATAAGATCTTGAATTTATGTATTTGTTATGGTCATGATCATATCTGGACGAATATGATATTAGCATAATTTGTATACAAGAACAATAAGTCACTTTGTAATTTCTCTACTCTTAAATTAACATATAATTATATTCTGACATGCATTATGTACATTTGAGATATAATGAGTCAAAAATGTAAGATTGATGTGTTATGTGAGAATGTATTGTTTAGTTGAGCTGTGTTAGTTTTTCCTTGAGAAGATAAATTTAAGAATCTTGGTATGGTTGAAAATATATATTGGGGTTACATGAAAACAATGTCAAACTTTGCTTACCTTCAATTAGTTGATGGTTTGGTCACTTTGGTGATTTAGATCATTCTCATTTGTTTATAGAATTTCATTGTTTCTTCATACTCTTTAAAGACTTTTAACACACTCTTGCATAGTTAGCAAAATTAGTTGGTGTAATACAATTTAACGGGTACAAAAAGGAACCTAGGGAACTAACATTTTTTTATCCATGGAACTATATATGGATTCTACAAATCTATATTCAATTTAGTACGCAATAGAAATATGTTGATTTGCTCAATTTCTTACGCTCTAAACCTGTTACTCATGTTATTATTATTTATACGTTTTATCCGCGTATACACATGTTTAAAAATTAAATATCAAAATGAATGCACGACCTCACGAGTTACTATAAGATGAAAATAAATAAGACGAGATTGTACATATAATAACGAAAAATATTATTTCAAAGGTCATTATGTGTTACAAAACACGCATAATGTCCTGATAATATTGTTGAGAAATATTATTTAGTCCAATGGATTTTGTAATGGAATAAGACTTCAAGTTTTTAGATTGATAAGAACTTCGATTGAAGTAAAATAATTAATGAAGCACACTTTGGAAGACGGTCATCATACAGAGGTTTAAAATTACTATGTCTGATAAATGTTTATCGTTCGAGATCATAAGGAAACAATATCCAGAATTCGTTTCATTTAATATGAAAATAAACAAGAGTCATGGTCAATCACTTTCGAAGGTTGGTTTGTATCTGCCATGTCCAATTTTCAAACATGGACAACTCTGCGTTGTCGTTTCGAGGGTCAAAAGCAAAAGAGTTTTGAAGGTTGTCATTTGATGTGGATGGTAATATCTCGAGAAAGTACTACAAATGTTGTCTGCAAAGAAGTACTTCAGGGTTTATGATCTATGTTCAACAAGTATTTATAACTATATAAATGCTCACTACATTTGCTTTTCAAGACCATCAAGATTGGAGGTCACGATGCAATAGACGTTTATTAAATAGATATTTACAAGCATAATAGTTTATAGTATCATTGATTTATAACTTATTATTCTATTTAAAAAAAACATTTCAAACTTCTTACGTTCGTTGTTTTTTCTTACTTTATTTTCATACTTAATTTTCTTGATGCATAATTTCTTTAAAAACCCCGTGATTCCATGGGTCTATAAGCTAGTTTACCATAAAAGAAAAGCTTATAACTCAATACATCCCATTGAATTAATTACAGTTTTCAAAGTCCATTATTAAAAACATGTAACCGCCAAAAAATCATTATTATCAATAATGATTATTAAAAACATATAACCGCATCTACTATATAAGTTCACACAAACCATTTCATATTTATCTCACACATATAAAACATCATCAATAAGACCGGGTGTAATAATTTAAAATACGTAACTCACCAAAAATTAAAATACATAAAGTTATTGTTAAAAAAACATATAAATGAAAAACATTTATTCGCTATAAAATTTAGTCACTGAGTACCCGCCGCTGCATTGTACGGGTACCCTGCTAGTTTTTCTTAAATGATATTACGTTTTACTGCCATTATTTTACCTACTGTGACTCAAATAAAACTCGTAACGAGTTACTCGTCCAGTCGTCTAACCTAAATTTTGACCACGAAGATCTAAACAACCTTAACCATGTTTTTGATTCCTAAATCCTCTTCTTGTACTCCGCGTATGAAGAAAGTGTAAACCATGATGAAAATGAAAACAAAAAAATCACGTGGACAAGCACGTGATATAAAGAGTGTGGATTTCCTGAAGATAAACACCCCAAAAACATTATCTACACTCAGACTCTAAAACCTATAGGCAAATATACATTGTGGGAGATTTAGCTGAAATTTGAAAAATGAAGTCTATCAACTACCATACACAACCACTACCCACCCAAAAACTCAATTGCTTCTCTACACCAAGTGGGATTTCACCAAGACATAATTTTTACTTGCCGATAAACCATGTGAGGACTAAGCCCAATGCTATGTCTATGGGTGTTGCCTCTTCTAGTATGGTGGTACTTGCTGTCAATTCGCCTGCCACTACCGGAGATTTATCTGTCTTGATTCCGACAAGGTTTTCCTCAATAACCTCTAGAAACATATTCGTTGGTTTGTCTCGAAATAAGTGTTTTAGGCTAATGTAAAACTGCGTTAATTGTATTGTGTGTGTTCGTTATGTAAGCTAACATGGGTACTACTTGACTTTGAGATGATCCAGTATATCTAGAAATAAAAATTTATATGGATTAGCGTCTGAAACTTAACACATGTAGCTTGTGTAGTACATGTTTCATGACCCTATGTAGCAATGATACACTCACTTGATAATACTGCAACTAAAAGTTAGGGAGTTGGCTTCAAAAGCTTAAAATCTTATGAGTGATGTTTGTCTCTATCTTATCTAACGTTTTGCGTATCTGTGTGAGCGTGCGCGCATGTGCGTGTGTGTGTGTTATTTATCTGTGTCCACTTGGGTATCTTAGACCTTCTGAGGTCAAAGGTACTTCTCCATGAAATCACAATTTAAACAGTGATTTATACCTTACAGGTTTTAAACATTTTTATTGCTAAACTTAAATCATGAAATCTGAAAGTTGGAACTTAGAAATTAGTCAATTTGATCTCAACATGTCTGGACTAGAACAGGACACTGGTACATAATTCCACAGAACTGCAATTGCAAGTACCACCTAAAATGGTGTGTAGATGTGACACTAGGACTCGATCACTCATGAATGAGCTGAGATATTGATCTAGTTTTAATCTCAAACAGATCAATCTATATAACCTTAGTTATAAGGGAACGTCGGTTCAAAAAAAAGTTAAAAGGGAAATGGGTTGTATGGGTCAAACAGGTTATCAGTCCGCTAAAGTCCATTTCTAATAAAAAGGAGCTCTATAAAAAGTGTTTGCATTAATATTGCTTTTATGGTCATAATAACGTATTAACTTATTTATAAATAAACTTTAAAATCGACAAAGAAAAGACGTGTTTGCTTATCAACCTAACCAGATATGACATGACCTGTTTCAAGTTTCAACATGTACTAAAAGCGGCCATTCCTGTTCCATTTTAATCCGTTACTTGACCAGCCCATCTTACTACTAATTGCGTGTGTGCTCATAATATAAATTTGAAAGTATCTAATGATTGTACCTGGTTGACAGTGCAGCGTTCCTCTTGCTTTACTACATTGCCAACTTCGTAGTGCCAGAAATTCTCATGAAGGATCTCGAAGCTGATGATGCAACACGAGAAAAACCTAACGAGGATGCAAACATGCCATTAAGCAAAACAATTAATTCAGGACCAAAAAAGAAGGGATTCCAAGGCACCAAGTGATCAAATTTCTGCAAGATTTTCATTCATGTAACAGTTTTCAATGATTAATATACAATTACTTAGTTTTTTTGGTATATGAAAATCTGCATCTCATCAGTCCCCAAGAAAAAAACAAATTTAATTTAGCTCATTATTTAAATTAATATACAATTAAATCAATGATTATACATCTATCCAATCATTTTGAATCGAAGTAACTGGTTTCTCAGCTGGGGATGCACTCCCGGCTCTCGGTGGTTTCTTTGAAAACATCGATGAGATGGATTGGCGTAATGGGTTTTCGAAGGATTGGCGTAACGGGTTTTCGGAGGATTGGCGTAACGGATTTTCTTCTACACTTTTCGGGTCTTTTGGTGGCGTTCTCCCTAGGTTTTTGTCTTTGTTACCAAAAACAAAGCTTAGCCTTCTAAATCGACCCTTTTGTTCACCAGCAGGATTATCATCACCCTGCCGATGCTTTGTGAGCCTTACGAACTCATCTGGGTTCGACACCATCATCACCACCGTATCATATACCTACCACCATAAAATAAAATAAATCTAACCATATGCAGTCACACACGCATAAACATATACATACATGAAATATTCAGATACCTGGCATATATCATCAACTTTTTCAAACCAGCTTTTGCCTTGACAAGTAGCAACAATGTAATCTTTGCATTCGAGGAACAGCTTGTATACATATTCATTTGTCGAGGTTCTAGTCTCAGCAACCACGCATGCTGAACAAAGCTGAAAATACAAAAAAATTAACACTTCAGATTTACAGTTATCGTCGATGAAACAAGGTAGAAAGTAGAGTTCTGACTTACAAGAGAAATGTATAGTTGTTCAAAAAAATCAGAAGGCGGGAAATCCTCTAAGCCACGCAGAATTTCTTCTCTACAAACACAAAGAACCAATCACCTTTAATCAGATCAAAACAAAAAGTAAAATAGTCGATTTCCAACCCATTTATAAGTCACTGAGATGATTCGGGGCATGTTCTGTTCTCAAGAATAATGTAAATGTAACAGCTCTAAAGAGAATTGGGTTGAAGTCTTTTTATTAAGAAAGAATATTGGAGTTAAGATGATATAATTTTAGTAATCATATTTCACACTAACTATTTATTATATAACTTCCAAATTTTTTGGACAAAATATGTTATGGATCAACCCAATCCAACCCGTGTCAACACATAGAAAAGTATTATATTATGACATATTACCCAACCTGCCCGACCCAGTCAGACCAGCCTATTTTCCAAATAGACATAATAGTAAATAAGATTTTGATGACAGAATGAACATATCTCACTTACACAGACAGATCTTCATCATATAACGGAGACTGTTTAACAGCTGGCAGGGGTTTTGCAGTTTCCCATATCTCTCTCCACAAATTCCCTGTAAACCAGCACAACAAATCACAATAACAGCATTATTTGCACATACCGCATAATTTTTTTCACACCACAGATGATTCAACAGTGTGGATACATACCTTCTTTCTGCATGCGCATACTTAAACGCCCTCTAGAAGACACACTATCACCATCCACAGATTCTTTGCTTTCATCATCTGATGGTGGCTCCATCCAATCAGGGGGTGAGTGCCATCTAACAAAATCTTCTAATATGCACCCAGGATTTGCAGCCTAAGAGAAGATAACAAAAAGCACCATAGGGTTAGATACTGAATTACATTTCTCCTTACACAATTATAAGGAATACATATGCAATTTGTAGCATGTAATTCACCTTAAAAGCCTGCATGTCTGAAAGGAGTTGAGAGCACCCAGCTCCAACACTGAGAACATGAAAATGTCAAATTGTTTAAAAAACATAACACTGATTTGTTCATTTGAAATTAAAACACTAAAACGAACATGGTTCCATGCAAGTCATAATTGATACCAAATAATCGGATGCCATCCTTAACATCTTTTGTCTAGTAAGCATCTATAATCTTTTGTCTGGTGATCATTGATAATGTATCATCAATGATCATAATCATGTATAAGAAACTACACTGCGACCCTCTTTTTTTATAAATGGATAACTTTAATTGACTTTTAATAACTCAGTTTGGCCTAAGTTTCTTGTGTCTCATCTTTGGGTCCCAGGCTTTTGGTACTTATTCCCCTTCCAACGCCCCACTTCCTGAAAAGTGATGCCACTTAATGACTTATTTGGCCCAAGTTGTGTCTAACTAGATGCATCTGTCTAGGGGCTTCTCCGAGAAAGACAAAACCGAAAGATAACTGCATGTGATCCTATAAAATATAATCAGAATGTTTTATCCACTGACCTTCCTGTACGTAATATAAATTCCTCGGTTTCCTTGAGAAGATCTTCTGTGAGCAGAGGCTCTTCCTGTAAACCCACAAATGAAGATACTCCCATAAGAAAGAGGTGGCATTTCGACAATATATTATAATATTAAGACCCTCAAATATTTAACTTAAAATTAAAAACAAAATAAAACCAAAAACACAAAATCAGCAGGTTTTGACCGTTTGTCCCTTTGAACTCGATCAAAAACATCGGAATCAATATCTCAAATCAAATATTATCAGGTGGTTCTCCTAATCCCTGTTTATACAAGTCCGGAAGTCCCTGACTAAGAATCCTAACCTTTCGGGTTATGGGTCCCAATACCGTCTTCCACGGTGTATGGGGGAGGTTGAGATGTAGACAGCTTTACCCCTACGTAAGGTAGAGAGGCTGCTTCCGGTTCTACCAAAGGTAGAATAGGACCTCCGGCCTTGCAAGGGGTGAGGATCGAACCCTTGGCCTCTGTCTCCAGAGGCAAGGGTGTTAACCACTTGATCCAAGCCTTGCTCTAGGAATCCTAACCTAACCTATCAAATATACAAATATCAATACTGAGGGAATATCTGGCAATCAGTTTTGAAAGTATATCAGCAATACGGAATATCCTGAATCTGAATATCTGATAATAGCTGTTCACAAAACGTGGTGTAGCAGTCAGTAGATACTCTTTGGATGATAATAGCTGTTCACAAAATTGGTAATACCTTTTTCCTAAAGGCATATATGGACACACCTAAGATCACACATACGCCTCTCATGAGACTTGGAAGTCTTGAACCCACAACCTCTTTGGTTGATGGGTCACTCACATACGGCTAGGCCGAAACTGGTATTTCAACCCTTAAATAATTAGGTACTCGAATCAGTTTCTCTATACCTAAACACAAGAAACTCATTTTACTTGACGCGGTAATCATATAATCACTTCCAAAACACGATGTCAAGCACCCTTAACAGCAATCCATAAAACAATACTAGTATCTAATAAAATCCTAGCAAACTTGTCCATAATTTAGATTACATAATATACACCAGTCTAACACAGCATCAAATTACAGTGAACATTTATACTGATCATACCTGCATAACCGGGGCATACACAGGTTCGCCAGTCTCCAAAAGTGTTAGATTTTCACATTGTTTATCAGCTCCCAATCGAAGCACTAGCTCTCCAGAGCTAACTCTAGCATACATGAGGTCGGTTTCTCCATTTAGTGTTGACACGTCACCACTAAGATTAGCTTGTGTTAAGATGGAATCCAGTGATTCTGTGGCAATAGCACGCCGTTGTTTTCTAGAGATACAACAATTGATGACCTGCAACTTCTGATACAGTAGACAACAATTTAGATCTGGAACTTTATCAGCAGGGATGCCAGGAATATGTTGTCCTTCAGACCATAGTCTTCTCAACTGCACACAAAAAGTTCATAAAACGTCAATTTTATATGACCTAACATTGCAGTTCCAACGAAGTAACTATAATCATTAATTGGAAAAAGGAACTAATTAAGTAATGCGCAAGCTGCAAGAAGATGATCTACAACATTTATAACTAGAGATGGCATTTTGACCCATTTACATACGAATGGGTCAACTTGGATTATGCTAGACCTCTAACAGGTTATGCAGTTAGAGGAAAACAAACAAAATAATAACAAAGTGTGTTTTTTCATCGAGGCATGTGATAACTGTGACCCTTCGATATATTTTTAGTTCTACGATTATAACATTAGAGCAACTCACTTACTTCTGCAACAACCCTGCACCAAAATGATGCCATTTTCCGTATAGTTTTATAGCATCCAATGGCTTCAGCAAGTTCTACAACAAAGCTGTCAGGAGGAGCACCATGAAGGTCTTTAAGCAATGATGTAATTGTATTTGTCTCCAACTTACAACTAGCCCTTCCAGAAAGATGTCCTTCTGCAAGTATCTTGCAAGAAATTGGACGATCATCAAGAGCCAACAAATTTCTTTTTGGCTACAAATATTCACCAAAACAAAGAATCTACCTGCACCAAGAAGTGAATTGAACAGAGACACGACTTTCTGTTCAGCACCAAACTCCATATCAATCTTATCTTCCTTATCCCTCAGTACTAATGACTTCACTGAAGAGAAATTCAAACCAGTTCTCTCTCTGACAGGTGAAGAATCTCGAGATGACATTAGAAGATCTTTCATTGACCTGACCGTTCTGGTGGTCCTGCAGTTAGAGTCGATTTAGGATCCTATGACTGGTTTTTCCAAATTTGATACCTTGTTTATAGAAACCGTCACATAAAACCTCATAGATAATATATTTGCAATAATAAACTTCACTTTAATCATTGCTTGGCAAAAGTAAAAGAATATGATATAAGTAACAAATTTTACCCACGATCTAATGTACAGATTTCACATAACTCAGCTAGAAAGTTTACAAAATCAAATAATAGGAAGAACTTACTCAACGCCAATAGCCAATTGCCTTAGCACTGCCGCTGATGGTATGATATCAATATCCAAGTCGTCTGAACTCAATAAACTGCCTTCTGATTCCTGAAAGTTATAAACATCACTTTCAGTTGTATGATATCAGAATATCTTAGAGATCTTATCATTTCTCAGAAATAATCTAGATCCACTATGTATGTTACTTAAATTATTATTTTTACTCTCTGTTCATGCACATACTTTTGTATATCAGCTTAAATGGAATTTCCACTATGCCGCAACAAAAATGAAATAGAAATTTGAGCTCTTAATATTCCCGTTGCATATGCTTGCAACGCGTTACTAATTAAAAAACAGCAACTGTAAATTTTACAGTGAAAATTCAGCAAACTTCATTCAGCAGCTATCCCCAAAGGGGTGTTTTATTTAAGTCCATCTACAACGGCTTTACTAGATTACTCCTCTTGGTGATCTACATACTAAGGTTTCTTCCGGGCCGGTTTAATAGTTAGCCACTATCTAAATTGAGCATAAACTAAATAACACTCGAGTAAGCAATGTTATACAAACCAACTTAGTGGAGCTACCTGACACTCTAAAGCGAGTGACTATCTAAATTCACTTTTGGAAAAGACTACAATACCATCTACCTACAAAACCTTAAGCAAGTCAATGTTTTATTTAGAATGTGGTATTTACCTTTGGCAGAGGACTCTTATTTGGTATAAAGAAATTTTCATCAAAAATCGGAGTAGGCATTGTAGGATCATCAGTTTTATCAGCTTCTTGAACTTCTTTTTTCCCAAATCTTATGTTTTTAAACCTTTCCTGCCAATCTTGTTTCGTCTTAATCGGCTCCGGCCTCCGCCTTGCAGTCTTTTCCTGTCAACGAAACCAGAGTTAAATCCATCTAACTAAGTCTATATTTCTACTATAATCAAAACCTTCATTCAAAACTAAGTGTATTGCATACAGGTACTATTAGCACAACAGATTAGGGAAAACTAGGCCTATGAGATGAAATTCAATTTTTCAAAACTAGGCCTATGCGTCTATTACCATCAAAGTTGTCATCGAAAACTAACCGTATGCTTATTGCTTACCGCTACTAAATTGAATATATAAACACACTAAAATAGTAAGCATTATGAATTTATGATCCAACAATACAGACTAAAATCAGTCAATCAGCTCAAAAAACCGCAGACTTCTACTAACCTTCGTAACGATTACATCACTCGAAGAATCATTCGCCTCAGAACTTGACGATTGTTTACCGAGTTCATCTACAACATTAAAACGATTCAAATCATTAGTCATTCAGTCAAGATACATACAATTACTCAAAAACCTAGATCATATCACTTCAATTACGATTATAAAACAAATCATCACTTCAAACAATTAAAACCGAAACCTGACACTTTGATAGCTCAATTATGATCGTCACACCAATTATAAAAGCAAATCAGATGAAATAAAGGTATAAAACCTAAAAAGCTAACACTTCGTTTATAGTACGAACCATCACTTCAAATACAAATCCTCGGTGCAAATTAAAACTAAGCAATAAAACTTAAATCCAACACTTCGATAGTCTCATTACGAATCATCGCTTCAATTACAATTCATCGGTGCAAATTAGATCAAAACTAAGCTATAAAACCTAAATCCAACACTTCGATAGTCTCATTATGAATCATCGCTTCAATTACAATTCATCGGTGCAAATTAGATCAAAACTAAGCTATAAAACCTAAATCCAACACTTCGATGGTCTCATTATGAATCATCGCTTCAATTACAATTCATCGGTGCAAATTAGATCAAAACTAAGCTATAAAACCTAAATCCAACACTTCGATAGTCTCATTATGAATCATCGCTTCTAATACAAATCATTGGTTCGAATGAGATCAAAATTAAGCTATAAAAACCTAATCCTAACACTTTGATAGTTCCATAGTCATCGTAAATCGAGACATCGGTTCAAAATTAGATGAGATAGCCTCTAAAACAAAATCCAACACTTGCAACAGTTCAATCACGATCACGAAACGCATCATAACATCACATTAATAAAAAATAATAATAAAAAAAATTAAGCTACAAATCGTAAATCTAACACTTATGTTACGATCATTACGATCAGAATTAATCTATAAAAACTTAGACCTAAAATCGTGCAGTTCAATCACGATCACGAAACGCATCATAACATCACATTAATAAAAAAATTAAAAAAAGAAAATTAAGCTACAAATCGTAAATCTAACACTAACACTTATATTACGATCATTATGATCAAAATTAATCTATAAAAACTTAAACCTAAAATTGTGCAGTTCAATCCTGATCACACTAAGCATCATAACATCAATTTAACGAAACTAAAACAGATTTTTTTTTCGATTATACAGTTCAAAATAGATAAAATTAAGCTATAGAACCGAAATATCAATTACTAATCATCACTTCAAATACAAATCATGATCAAATTTAAATCTAACACATCGGTTACGAATATAATACGATCAATCAGTTCAAATTAAATTAAAAAAAGTTAGATTACGATCAAAATAAACATCTAAATGTATGAAATTAATAAATAAAAAATTGAATAAATAGACCTAGATCGGAAGAAGAATCAGATTTTTTAATATCAGTGAAGACTTTTTCAGCTTTGGCAGCAGCTGAATGGAAAGCAGTGCGTGCTTTTGAGACAAATCCAGTTGAACTCGCCGCCATTTACTCAATTCTGTTTTGGTTACGGAAATGAAGGCATGTTGTTTGGAGGGAACAACAAGGAGGATTGTTTGATTGTTTCAACGTGAAATGGAAGTAGTCAGTATAAAAAAAAAACCACACACACTGTATATAACACGTTACTTGAATTTTATCTGTAGATTTGGAAACTGTGGGGGAGTGCGCGTCTTGTATTTTTACTTGATTACAGCTTCCTTCAATACTCGTTTAGTTATTTAGGCGTTTTTTAATTTTGCATTAGATTATCATATATTTGTAGGTGCATCTGAAATGTGTAATTCTGATTTTCTTTTTATGTTTTTCATTTTAATTTTTCTTCTTATTTGCTCCTAACCCGTTTTGTTATAAGCTTATTTGATTTCGGTTTATATTTTGTAAACTTTAATTTTTTTTTATTATTTTAAGATTTATGGGTTTATAGACTTATATAAGTTTGTCATATATTATAATAAACTTACAAGTTTCAAAATAAACCAAAAATTTAAGGCTTTATAAAATATAAGTCAAATAGAAATAAGCTCATAAACTCACATATAAGCTTAAACAAACACCCTCTAAACTTTGTGATTTTTAAAATAAGAGAATAATTGGAGGTGTTTACTAAATTAAGTGATTATATATGAAGCTCTTAATTAGCCTCTTAAAGAGGAACGTGTAGTTTTAATTTGTCTCTCCATAAAGAGAGAATAAGGGTTTTGGGCCCACAATTCTCTCCGCTAAAAGAAAAGTAAACACCCCCTGAGAGTGATGCATTTATTTTTATAAATGCATCTGAAATATATAGTTGTAATTTTCCCAACCCTTCTCATTTGATCCTAATTCAACTTATATAAGGATATTATATATAAAAAACTTTTATACACTCATTTAGTAGTTACACTTATTTAACCTTTTTTTTGTCATTTTACTTTATTAATTATGATAAGCTAAGTCGAACATTTAGCAGAGAATTATGAGCTCATGATATCTTTGTTTGGCAGACAGAACTTATAAGAGATTATTAAAAAAAATATTTCTTAATCTCTGAAAATAAAAAGTTATTTCATATAACTTATAAAAATAATCTCTTTTTATAATATTTTTCAGCAATAGCAACAGCATCAGCATCAGCACAATCTATTTTTGTCAAACATACCCGATATAAAAGTCATAAGCAGCTTATATAACATAAGCATAAATCCAATTCATAAGCTTAGCCAAACACCTTCTTAGACCGTGTTCTCCGAGTATCACTTTAATAAAGAAAATGAAGAAACAAAATAAGTTTGTGATTTTTTTTATTTTGAAGTAAATTTCCTCATAAAATTGGGTTGAAAATGTATATTTCAATTTCTTTACTTTTTTCTTACAACTAAAACTTGTGAACTAAGCAATAAGCATATTGTTATTGCAAATATTACGATATTTAATTTATACATTCTCATTTGTTTTGTTGATGACAAACATTTAACATGTAATACATAACGTAAAATGTATAAGTTACTTGTAGTTATATTTTGTCTCAACACCTCTCGACGACTCAAGTCCTTGTATGCTACAACATAGGTTCGTACATGTTTGTTATGTTGCGTTATGATCAAACCCCCCAACAAACCATTAAAACATGTTTAGTTAAATAGTTTATGTATAACAACCAGTGTTTACATATTGGGTAAATATATACATAACTAGTATGTATTATAATGGGTAATATAAATGGGTAGAAACTTAAGTATTTGACCCATTGATCAAATACATTGAATGTAGTTGGGTAAAACCCAAAGTCCAAGACCCATACCCAATGTCTAGATACATTGTATCTTGGTGGGCACTCAAAATCATGGACTAGATGCATTGCATCTTGTAAATACATTAAATCTACTTGGTACCCATAACCCATGACCCATACCCATTGTCTAGATACATTATACCTTGGTGGCACTCAAAACCATGGACTAGATGCATTGCATCTTGTAGATACATTGAATCTACTTGGTACCCATAACCCATGACCCAAAACCCATGGGTAAAAGGGAGCGTCCCACGGATCCCCAGTAATACACTGGACGGATCCCTCAAGGGAGTGATCCGGGGAACAGTGGTTATTTTTGTTCTATAAATAGTGAGTCATTTCTTCATTGTTTCACACACCTTTACACATAGTTTCTCTCCACCATTTCTAGGATATTTAAATCATTAGGAAACATGTAAACCACCCTCATCTCATATGATCATAATGTTTCTAACTTTCATTTGTTGTAAGCATACTCCCGAAGTGATCCTCCAAAGCAAGCTTAGAGATATTGCATCCTTACCTACTGAAGTGATCACCCATCACAAGCATACAAGCACATGAAGATCTTCTACAACAAGCTTGAGAAACTTGTCATCTTCATTCATAGAAAACTAACTACATCATGCTTTGTGATTCTTGATGTTTAGCTTAGGATTTCATATCCATTAGACACTTTGTCTTGGATATTGTTTAGTATCATATTCTTGTATCTACGACTAGACTATATGGTTTATGTGTTTGTGCCATAAAACACAAGGTTTGTTATGTTGGGCCACAAAACATAACGGGTGCCTAGAAGTCAAGTCACAAGCCATTAGTGAATGGTGCCTTTAGTGAATGGTGCCTTGAAGATCGAGTCAAAGGCATTAGTGAAAGGTGCCTAAGGTGTGCATTCGATATGGTGTGATTCGATGTACAAGATAGATTAGTATTGGGTTAAAGGATATTGATATCCTTGTTGATGTTGTTATAAGGAGTAGATCTCCTTTGGGGTTAGGTGTCGTGTAGTGTTGGGTAGTAGTTACTCCATTGTAATAAAACTCGGTACTTAGCCTAGTACTGGATAAAGGATAGGCGACGTTGTGGTAGGTGTGGTTCTCCTTTGTGAAAAGAACCTGGTGGTTAGCCTAGTACCGGAAAAAGAGTAGGCGACGTTGTGAAGGCTTCTCCGCCATAAGAAGTTGGTGTCGTGTAGTGTTTACGAACTCTCGAGTAGGTGACTCGGGGAGTGGAGTAGGGCAAGGAAGGTGTCCTTGTAGCCGAACCACTATAAATCCTCGTGTTGGTTTGTCTATCCTTTTACTTATCGCTTTACTTTTATTCTTGCATTACATTGTTTATTTTTTATGTGGTTGATGTCTATGTTTGTGATACATACTTGGTCTTTCATATAGTCACAAACTATATTTAACATTTTACATATTATGACACACTTGATCAAGAAAAAGCAACCGGACTAATAATGGTGAAACTTGATTTATAATGAACCACTAATCTTGCGGAATCTTATGTGATATTAAGGGGTTGGCCTTACATGTCGTAATGCGTTAAATGCATCCCCGCGTCGAGATTAGCAAATGCAATGGTTTATACTATATTTGATACAAAAGTTTTAAGTTTGAAACGGAAACGTATTCACCCCCCCCCCCCCCCCTCTACGTTTTCACAATTGGTATCAGAGCGGGTTAGCTCTAGTTTTTAAAACAAATGGTTTTCAAAATGAGTAAGGTCCTTGTATCAAATTTTTGGTGAAGTCAAGCATAATATGAAAAGTGTTTTGTTGATTTTTTTTCTCTTTGAAATTTTGTTGTTAGAAATCTTGTTAATCAAGCTTGAATAAAGGTAAAAATGGATAATATAACTTCACTGAAAAGTTTACAAAGGTTAAACCTTTTCGTCGGGTCAAAACATGCATTTTTGTAATTCTGTGTCAGATCCGCGGATCCCTCAGGTTACACTGTACGGATCCCTCGAGCAATGGATCCGTGGTACAGAATACTGTTTTTGTCTGAATTTCAAAAATTCATAACTAATTAACCGTAAGTCGTTAGAAGTCGTGCCACCTATCGTTTAAAAGGTATTTGAGTCTACTTTCATTTAAAAATGATTTCATAAACTGATTCAAAACAAAAATTTACAGAATCATTGATTTATAATAGAAAGTCTTTTTTTGGTCATAACTTTTGCACAAACTTTTAATCTAATTGGAGACGGATGTTTTCATCTTTGAATAACAATGTGTCATCTTTTGAAATTAAGGTTTTGATCATATTTATAAAAGAAACTAATCAAGCTTGGTATACATGTTTATATTTAACACAAAGCGATGAAAAGAACTTTCGCATGCTATGCTAAATGATAAATTATCTTCCTTGCATTACTTGATTATTTGCTTATCTCAAATAGCTTTTGTGCTTGTTTGATTGAATAACATATGTGGTTTCCTTACCTTGCTATTCATTCACTTGCTTGTCGATTTAGTAGTATTCTACTAATCAATGTGCTACTTGAAGGAGTGTTTGGGATAACATCTAGTTGTGTCGAAAATGTTAGTTTTATAAATTGAAAAATGTTTAAAACATATAACACACTAAATGGATTTTTGATTGAGTTTGTCATGTGTTCAACATAAATGTTTTATGTGCTTATATGATTTATTGATTTCATATTTTCTTGTATCGTTTTCTAAAAAACAACAAGAATGTACATCGGATCATAACCTACACTTGTGTTGATGATGTACTCTCCGGTTTTCCTTTTCATAATCGCTCTCCAAGCTTCATAGTAGGATTGACAACTTGATTATTTCATCCGATATACTCAAGTAAATTATTTTGCAATGCAAATATAATTATTCATATCCGAAATTCCAAACTCAAGCTTTCCAACAACATATGTTGAACTAGCTCATCCAACCATTTTTTTTTTGTTCACCATATGGACAACTTCTAATTTTTTTGACACCTTCGTCATCTTAGTTGTTTCAAGTATAATATTAATAAAAACGAAGCAAAGTATCATCATTGTTACTCTTCGATAGGCCATTGTAGGAATATAAATTTTCCTAACTTGAGAATGAATACTGGAGAACTTATTGCACTTGATGAGTGTCTAAATACTCATCATTTTTATACTGTTAGAATGCCAAAAACATCTGAAAACACTTAGAAACACATCAAAATGATAAAAATATCACAAACAAGTGTTTTATATGTTTTAAATGCAAAAACATCAAAATCTGGTGAAAAACGTATCAAGTTTGCATAATTGGCAGTTTTAGTCCCCCAAGTTACAAAAGTTGTCAAATCTAGTCCCTGGTAATTCAAAAACTTGTAAAATGTCATTAAAGGTCCTTGGGATTCACAAGTTGTTCAAAATAATCCTTTGAAGTTAAAAATCACAAATTTACAACTTTGGTCCCTCA
Organism: Chrysanthemum seticuspe; assembly: GCA_019973895.1. NCBI lineage: Eukaryota > Viridiplantae > Streptophyta > Magnoliopsida > Asterales > Asteraceae > Chrysanthemum > Chrysanthemum seticuspe. Next base: position 322,834,852 of record BPTQ01000008.1, on the reverse strand, counting down.
ACTTTGCAAAAGTGTCAAAATTAGTCCCTAAGGTTTTAAAAATAAGAAAATAATCAAAATAAACCTTATACTATTTATAAATGGCAATATTGGTCCTTCATGATAACTTTGGAGAAAATTACAAGTTTGGTCCCTAGAGTTTCAAACTTGACATTTTTAGTCCCTAGACTTATAAAAAATGTAATTTTATCACTAATGGTCCTTGTACTACTAATGAATGGCAAGTTTAATCCTTATGTTAACTTTGGAAGATTGGATAATTCAGTCCTCAAGTTTCAGAAAATTACACTTTTGGTCCTTGTGTATTACTAAGCTACAAACCAAATGGATCCACTTAATACTCTGGCCCAATCCTAAACCCAGCTACCCAAGCCCAAACCAAACCAGTGTTTAAAATTAAATACGCGCCTTGCCACTGTTCACCTCCTTCCCCTTTCCACCTGCTACCACTCCTACACCTCCACCTGGTTTCACCACCTCACCAACACCTTTCCACCTCACATAACAGCTGGTTACCCATTTCCCTCCACCTCTACATAAGCCAAGAAGCATTAATTGCAGAAACCCACCCAATACTTTTTTGGCGCCAAAAGTGAAATCAAAGGCTTAGATAAGTTTCAGTGATCCAATGGTGGTGGGATCAACTCAGAGGCATGTGGGGAGCCTAAAAAGGCTATAAAGAAGAAGATAGAAGCAGAGGAAAAGGCCAAGTAGTGTAGCTTAGTTTTAGCTTATGTCGTTTTAGTTTAAGTTTAAATTTCAGTCTATGTTTTAACTTTAAAGCTTTGTATTTCACATTTTCAGTATGCAATAAACCTTTTGTAATCATCAATTTCAGTTTTTATGCAAATTCTCAGTTTATGCATTTTCAAGGTCTAATTCTCAAGTATGATCAAATGTTGTTATTAATGGTTGTTTTGGACTCCTAGTCACACATAAGCTCCTATATAGCTTGTTAAAGCTATTAGACACCCTTAAAATCAGTTGAGTAGTCAAAATAGAAAAATACCAAAAATTACCAAGAAATTAGCTTGAAATTCAAAAATCTATGGGAGATGATCAAGAAGCTGGTTCAGAGCTGTTCTTTGGAATGATTACTGGTATAGAGCTTCTTGGGAAGCATTAGGATTGATTCTCAGACCTTGGTTCCATGTCCAATGCTTGAATTTCATTTGTAAGCTTTTAAACACATTTTGGCATTTAACTGTTTTGGTTGCTCATTAGTTCAAATTTCTGTTAGTTCATGTTCATTAGCTGTAGCTAAGTTAAATTAAACAAGAAAACCAGTTTTTAGTTCAGTAGAATTTGTAATTCATATAAATTTTATTTTATCAGTTACAATTGCATAAGGTTCATTAGTGAGCTTTTTGTTGTTATGGCCATTGATTTAAGCTTATTTAGTCTCATTTAGTTATAATATTAGATCTGCAATATATATCATGGTCTTAATTTTTGTTTCTCTTTGAAAAGCTTTAAATCAGTCCTAATAACTAGTGTTTGGATTTGCTCAATTATCTGTACTAGAGTCCTTGTGTGTTGTTATTTGTTGTTGCTTTGTGTTACACTAGTACCTATATACTCAGATAACCAAGAAAATTCAGTCTTTGATTTAGCAAAAGTCAAAAATCTTTTTAATCACTGCCTGTGCAGTCACTGTTGGAATTTCATGTTATATGCTCATGATTTTGTGTTCATTAGTTGTTAATATAGCTTAATTCAATCTTAATATAACTTAATACATCTTAATCAGTCCATAGAATTAGTTTAAATTTCATAAAAGTCAACCTTTGTTTCATTTTCTAAAAGTCAAAAGTCTCTTAGTTGCAGTTTTTGAACTAAATAGAATAAGTTACATAGGGCTTAATATTAGTATTCTACACTTGAGCTTATAGGATATTAAAATATAGTTGCTTATCTGTACCATAGTGTATTTCATACTTTCTAGTCAGCTTATTCACTAGCTTAATTCTCTGCTTCTTTTGAGACCCCTGTTCAAAATGTGCCCTGTGCACAGGTTTCTGGCTTTTTCCATCAGCTTGTCACAAGCTCACTAGTTAATATCAGCCTGTGATTTTTAGCTTTTTGAGAAGCTAAGCAAGCCCTCTTAAGGTCCTAAGTTTCATTTTCCATTTTGTAGCTTAATATCTAGGGCTGCTATTTACTTGTTTCTTGTCCCATTTTAGTGTAAAACTGCATAAGCAGTGATCTAGTCCCATTTTCAAAAGTTAACCACAAGCTCTACAGTTGTCCTAAGCTTATTCTTTTTAGCTTTATGGAAAGCTTAACTGGTGAGCTTGATGTTTCCAGTGTTCATCTCCAATTCTTAGCTTATTTTAGTGCTTATTTTACTAGCTTAATAGTACCTTGAAACCCAATAACTGTCCTATGCATTCAGTTGACAGTAGAGCTTATTTGAAGCTTAATTGGTGCTTAATTTTAAGTAAAATTGTTTTTTCAGTATTAATATTAGCTTATTAATAATTTATTAGCTTATTCCCATTTCCCTTTTGCTTATTAAGTAACTTAAAAGCCATTTGGCTTTAACCTTTTGCTTATTCAATTTTAAAGCCCACTGTTGGAAAAATAAGCTCTAAATCAGCTTATTGGTGGTTTTCACAAAATGTTCCAGTTATAAATATTGCTTATTTTCATGTACTTAATGAGTTTGTAAAATAAAATTCCAAAAATAAAATGTTTGAGCAAAAAGGAGAGGCACGGGTCGAACCTGAGACCTCTCCCTTATGGGATAGTTATAGTGTACCTGTAACCAATTGCGCCCTTGGGTCTTTTGCGTTACATGTTGCACTTATTAGTTATTTAAGTGGTTTGTGTAACCTTTAGCTTATTTACTTAGGTAGCTTATTAACAGCTTATCTGAATAAGTTGTTAACCCCTTTTTATTTTTCTTAGATTCCCCGTAGTGTAAAGTAGTTTCTATGATTTTTGCAGATTTTTCTAATTAGTTTTAATATTTTTAATCATTTAATTAGTGTAAAAGAATATTTAATTCATAATAAAAAATATAAAAGTCTAAAAAATATAAATCTTTTTTTCTAAAAATTTCTTTTATCATAAAGTACGTAAGAAAATTGATTTTACATTCGTATGCCTTTTATTTCTTAAAATTTACGTTTTATCTTGCGCTCCAGCGCCATTTTCGTAAATAACGCTCGTTTTAGTTTTAAGTAACGTTTTTAGATATTTTGAGTTTACGTTTTAGTTAAAATAGTTTATTTAAGTTATTTTGTTTTATAAAATAAACGTTCATCGATCTGTAAAAATAGTGATAGCGTTTATTTAATAGATTTTATCTTTTATTTCTTTTAATTTGCATTTAAGTCGCTTTAATTTGCAAATCTTTTCTTTAGGTAATTTTTCATCCAAAACCTTACTGATCACTATCCTTAGTGATCATTCTACCATCTGATCAAGTGTTTAATACACCAATTCATCCTCCGTGGGACTTAACGACCCAGGAATTCCCTATATTCCTCTGATCTAAATTGTATTTGGTGTGTGAGCTGTTTTAAGTCTGTTAGACTTGACGGTTTAGCAAAGATCAGCACTAAAAACTCAATTTGACCTAACGGTTGAATTGCTTCCTTGATAGAAGTTGGGTATGTGGAATCGCCCGTAAAAATGGTCGTGTTTAGCCGTAATTGAGCACCGCTAGTAATAGTCTCATATTCATTCTCTCACTTGAGAAATTTATACTCTTATATTTTCCTAATCTAGACCGTAAATTTTTTTAGGCTTCTTGAATAATGCTTGTTAAGTTTGCTAAACCTTTGTGTTATTTGTGAGCTCGATCTCATTTGATTGCATATATGTGATCTCTACATGCTCTCCTTGCTTTGCTTAACATGTATACATGTGTGCTTGCTGTAAAAATCATTAGCTACCATCAATCATTTTCTCTTGATCATTTAAGTCCATCTTCATGTAAGACACTTAATAAACTGAGTAACTTAGGATATGTAGGTGCTAGACCTTGCTAGAACCCAATAACCTCTTTTTCACCTCATCTGTTAGCCGGATCCCTATACTTAAGCTAGCCGGATCCCTCTAGTGAGGGAACCGGTGGAACCGTGGAACAGTAGGTACATTATCTCTTTTGATTATCATTTCAAATTTCCTTTTTCCACACAAGCACTTGTTCAACACTTAGGATTATCAGTTTCTTATATGTTTATAAATGAGTTGCATTTATATGATTCTTTACGTGTTCTTTCTTTTCATTTCATGATTTTATGTGAACAATTTGTATAAATATTTTCCTTTTGTACTAACGCATTTGGATTCTTGTAGATTGACAATGGTCGATTTCATCATCAAGTCTAGTCGTGCTCATTCGCACATTTTTTATATTCCTAATCTTGCATCATCCTAACCATCTTACTCCACCTTTATCACTACTCACAAAGTCATCATGTCTACTGTGGAAAACTAGAAGGGGGGGTTGAATAGTTTTACCAATTTAAAACTTCTTTTTAAAATATTTAGATCAACTTATGTCAATCTACTTAGATGTGTATGTTGGACGTTGATGGATAGATATATAAAAGTGTAATGAAAGATAAAGAGTAAGAAGCACATAACCACGACACGAGTATTTATAGTGGTTCGGCTACAAGGACACCTTCCTTACCCTACTCCACTCCCTGAGTCACCTACTCAAGGGTTGAATAGTTTTACCAATTTAAAACTTCTTTTTAAAATATTTAGATCAACTTATGTCAATCTACTTAGATGTGTATGTTGGACGTTGATGGATAGATATATAAAAGTGTAATGAAAGATAAAGAGTAAGAAGCACATAACCACGACACGAGTATTTATAGTGGTTCGGCCACAAGGACACCTTTCTTACCCTACTCCACTCCCCGAGTCACCTACTTGAGAGTTCGTAATCACTACACGACACCAACTCCTTATGGCGGAGAAGCCTTCACAACGTCGCCTACTCTTTTTCCGGTACTAGGCTAACCACCGGGTTCTTTCACACCAAGGTGAACCACACCTACCACAACGTCGCCTACCCTTTATCCGGTACTAGGCTAAGTACCGAGTTCCATTACAATGGAGGAACTACTACCCAACACTACACAACACCTAATCCCAAAGGAGACCAACTCCTTATTACAACACCATCAAGGATATCAACATCCTTGAATATAAACAATCACTATATGTATAACGATGCACCTCATCGATTATACGACCTAGGCATTCTTCACTAATGCCACCTGATTTGATTCCTAGGCATCCTTCACTATGCCTTTGACACAACGCTTGGCACCTTTCACTACTGCCTTCGTCTTGACACATTTAGCATTCTTCACTAATGCTTTTGACACGGACGTTAAGCACCTTTCACTAATGCTTTCGTCTTGACTCTTTCGGCATCCTTCACTAATGCCTTCAACACAACACATCTACGGAGGAAGAAAGAACTATCAACAAGAGAACCTCAATAGTCTTGATGATGACGAAGCATGGCAACTCATGGACTTGAGCTTGCTCGACTTCAAGAAGTGGTGATCTCGCCTTTAAGAGGAACCTAGAGAATCACACAAAAACAAAAGACAAACTACATAGAAAGATCCCTTAGGATCAGTGGTTAGAGAGTTACAATACTTGGGGAAAGTATGTGTGAGAGTGGCAACCCAAAAGGAAGAATTGGCTCACTATTTATAGAGGAGAAAAGCTTACTGTTCCCCGGATCCCACGAATCTCTCCCACAAGGGATCCGTCTAGCGTAAAGCTAGGGATCCGTGGGACGCTCCTCTTTGCCCATGGGTATTTTGGTTATGGGTCATGGGTCATGGGTTATGGGTTGATCCATGGGTATTATATTAGATACAATGTACCTAATGGGTGCAATGCACCTAGTCAAATGGGTATGGGTCAATATCATGGGTTATGGATGTGATCCATGGGTAGGGGTGAGCAAAACCGACCGAATCCCGAATCCCGTCCCGATCCCGAGTCCCGAATCATGTTAGTCGGGCTTGTCGGGGTCGGGAGTCGGTTTCTATTTTCCGGTTAGTCGGGTTTCGGGCTTGTCGGGATCGGGTCGGGACGGGCCGAAAACCAAAAAACAACAAACAAAACCGATCAAATCCCGAATCCCGTCCCGATCCCGAGTCCCGAATCATGTTAGTCGGGCTTGTCGGGGTCGGGAGTCGGTTTGTGTTTGCCGGCTTGTCGGGATTCGGGCTTGTCGGGATTCGGGTCGGGCCGGGTCGGGATCGGCCCGATGCTCAGCCCTATCCATGGGTTGTAGTTTTTACCCATTATAATACATACTAGTTATGTATATATTTACCCAATATGTAAACACTTAGTTGTTGTACATATGTATTACTAAATCATAAAATCACTTATACTTGTTTTAGTGTTTTATGTGAAAACGTTAAGTGTGTCAGAAAACTATTGACTCAAACTATTTACGTATTTTATTTGTTTCGTTAAAATGATTTTACGTTTGTTATCGACAAAATATTAGAAGATCGTAAAATATAAATAAACATTTTTACGGCTTATTTGTATTAACAATCTCCCCCTTTTTGTTGATGACAAAACATAAAAATTATTTTAAGGAAAAACTAAAATTCGTAAAAGTTTGAATTGAAGTTTTTACTCTCTTCTCCCCCCCCCCTTTTTTGTCGAAACAAAAAGAGCGTCGAAAAGAAACTAACACATTGTTTTAAAAAAAACATGTAAAAAGAAAAAAAAACAAAAGTGTAAGGAGAGCAAGTGACGGGAATGGTTCTCGTCTTAACTCCCCCTTGACGAGTCCATCCCTTTGTGAGGGCATCAAGCAAATGAAATAGTAGGCTAATATTTTGCAATTTTGTTTGCAAATGGCTTCGTCCTTGCTACGGAAATGCTCCCCCTTGAAGATTGCAACTTTGCAATGGGGTGTCATGAAGCGTAATTCAAATAAGGAATAAGTTGCAAATGATTTTGCAATGTATGGTTTGACACAAAGCTTCCCCTAGCTTAGGGTGTCAAGTTCTTCATGTGTATTATGAAAATCTATAAAATAGAGGTTAGAAAACAAATACATAATGTATAATTTCCTGCAAATAAGACTCAAGTTAGTAGAATTTTGTTTTTCTGTACCACGGATCCCACGGTTCCCTTTGTGAAGGGATCCGTCTAGGCATTTTGCAGGGATCCGTCTGTCTGGTGATAGATTATTCAGCAAAGGTGATATATCAAACAATGCTAAATATAAGAGCGAGATATGTATACAAACAACAAATATCTACTCAGAGAAATATGGCAAATAAGTTATCATTCAATAAAACAACGAGATAATCAACAAATCTCTAAAAACTAAGAGAATGATCTAGCCATATACATTCTACTTAATACTAATGAGTGACTAAAAACTTAAAATGCAACAATGTTCTTGAGTCTAGGGATGAGTAGACTTGTTGATTTGGTCAAATCTTTCAAGAAGATGACTAAACATGAAATGTAACTCATTTCGTACTTCTTGAACAAGTCCTTAGGTGATTAGACAATTTGGGCAATTATTGTCTTGATTGAGAACCAGAGGAAAATGGATGTTTTGAGTAGGCTCTACAAATGATTGTGGAGTTTCATTTTGAGATGTGGGATGAGGTTCTACTAAAGGTGAGGGTGGTGGTAGTGGAAATTCCTCCATATGATCATGTCCATGATTGTTCCTTGTTTCCCATGATGGACTATTCGGTGTTGTGGGTGGTTCCTTATGTAACGAGAAAGTTGGTGAGTGGGAGGTTCTCGGTGGTGAATGCTCTAATGAATAGAGATTTGGGTGAGGAAGAGGCTCGTTTAATGAGTGTAATCCATGCTCTAGGAATGAGGGCTTAGATGGTTTGCTAGAGCTAGCTATGTTTGGTTTTGAACTAGATGACCCTTTTTCTAGTCCAAAGGGTTTGATGCTAATTCTTGCGATTCTCTTAGCAATTGTTGAATGGGTTTGTTGAGGTGGGATTCTAGCATTGTTATCTCTTACGGGAGACGATTCGGTGGAGGAAATCTCATGAATCATGTGACCCTTTCTTTTGGATGAACCTTTGGTTGAAGAGTTGTTGCTAAGTGCTTTGGTCATGGTGATGTTAAGGATGCAATATAAGCTTCTAACTACTGATTTTTGAGAGCTAGGTGTGAGTGATGATTTAACCTTGAGAGTGTTTGGTTTATAAAGGATAATTTTGAATTGGGGAATTAAATTCTTGACCACTAAGAGGATTAAGCATGCACTTAGGATATTGTTCAGCTCTAGAAATACATTAAATGGTAACTAAAAGTGGTTAGATAACCAAAAGGTGGCTTAAATTTGAAGAGGGAAGCTGATTAAAGTCTTTCTGCAGACATGGATCCCACAGATCCCTCTCAGCAGGGATCCGTCTGGTTATAAACCAGGGACCCGTCTATCATACAAATACTTGATGAGATGATTGTGCTTTTTGTAAGGTCTAGTACCCATGTATCTCGAGGTTTTGACTTTCCTTTGATGTCTTGAGTAGTGGATGTCTTAAATGCTCAGCCATAAGGGGTGAGGGTGCTTAATGATGGTTTTGGGTAGGAAAATGGATTTTAGATAGTCTAACTAAGTGCTTGAGAAGGGTACTATTTGATTTGAGATGAAAAAGTTATGGAAATTAGTCCTAGAAGTAAGATGATTGTGCTAGAAAAATTTAATAAAATCTTAAAAAATAAAGAAAAATGAAAAACTAGTTTTGAGCCTATTTTTGGGTTAAAGGTGACTAAACTCAATTTGCTAAAATTGATGGATATATTAAACTAAGTGTTATGAGATGTGAGAAATAAAGTGTGAGCGTTGGAGCGAAATATGGTGAGTTTTGATGAGTTGATAAATTAAAAACATTTTGAAATAGATCCTAAGTAAGTTATGGGTGAGTGTGAAGCTTTCAAATATTTGAGGAAGACTTAGTTGGTTCTAATGTCTTATATTTGACTGGTGTGAGGTGATCTAATGAGTTATTTTTTATGTAAGCAAGTCTGTATTGCTCATCTGTAGTCACGGATCCCACGGTTCCTTTTTGGGAGGGATCCGGCTAATTATATTGCTGGGATCCGCCTACTGCAGATTAGAAGGCTTCCAGCAAAAGTGCAATTTTGCACTCATAGCAAAGCGCTTCTCCTAGTTGTTTCTACAAAGACTAAATGCAAAAACACATCAAGTATAATGCATAGCACATGTGGGGGGACTAAAGGTACCTAAAGATGAGTGACGACGACTACTTGAAGAAGTCGTAAAATCTCATCCTACACGTTCCTAAGTTAAGATTGTTCAATGCCAGGTTATGGTAATAGCTACATACTACATCCTACACTACATAAGTATTTGTTTAGATGTTACAACCCATTGTTTCAAATTGTTTTCACAAATTAAGGTCTTATGACCTTACCTTACTCCTCCACCACTTCCCGTCTTCACCCCTCATCCACTCTTTATCACACCATCTCTACTTCTTTTTCTTCAAGAAGTTGGCGAAGCACTTGAAGATTCCCTTGGTTTGTTGCCATTCGGGTGATGGGCTAGGAATGTCCGGCAATTGGTTGATGTAATCCAAGGGGTCGAGATCGGTATTTCCGAGTGGGTTGCTACTACCTTCACCTTCTCTTTGGCTCTCCCTTTCATCCGAGGAATCCGTGGGTGGGTGAGGCCTTTTGCCTTCCACCATAAACCTTGTAGTTCTACCCTCGGTCAATGACACCATAACTTTGTTGCAAAAGCTATGATCATAGGATTGTGGAGAAGGATCTAATGCAAAGATGAATTTAGCAAGACGGGTTAGGAGCATTGCGTATGGGAGCACCATTTTGTCCATGCTTTTTACACTTTCCATTCTCTTAATCATGTAGTAAGCAAGGTTGAAGCGAGTCTTGGTCACTAGGCAATAGATCATAAAACTTAGACATGCGTTGGGGTGATCCTTGTTTCCTACTAGGCACAACACATTCTCCCTTACCACATTTTCCCATTTCCTATACAATGCGTACATCTCGGAGAGCTCCATTTGGAAAGGATCCCTATAGATCACTTTCGAATTCCTAGTGACCCTTGATGGGGATGCTCTTGGCATGAACACGGTGTCCCTCACCGTGGTTGCTTCCGGGATTAACATGTTATAGATTTCATGATGATCAAACATAGCGTGTATCTCTTCCAAAGACCACTCATTAGAATACATGCAAACACCTTGATATGGAACCCCTACTATTCTTCCAAACTCCACAAGCGAAAGAGTGTAATCATGCTCATTTATGATGAAGACAATTGAGATGGACCCATCATCATTTCTAACTATCCTCATTGTCTTGTAGAACTCGAGTACGAAAACCGAGAAAATTTGTTCGTTTATGTCCAATAAACAATCAAAGCCAATGGTCCCAAAAACTTGTCTTATGTCGGTGTTAGCAAGAAGTGATGGTTCTACTACTCGACCTTCGTGAAAAAAGTCTCTTTTCGAGCATTTTAAAGGCTTTCCTATCTTCCGGGCTAAGTCCATCTTTCATATGGTACATTGGTATGTAATGAGCGGTATCTTGATAGTCTTGTTGTCGGTTACTTGGCGATTGTTCCTAAACAACACAACCACAATGTGGTGTTAATTATGAATAGTAACCTAAAGGGTTTGATCACAATTTTGCTCAAGTCATTTTTATTGAATTCAAAAAATGAGTTTAATTTGTATTAACAATGTTAATTCTTTGATTTGCATTATCTTAGAAAACAATGTGGTAACAAATTTTGATAAACCCATTTGAACCCAACTTCTAAAAATGAAGAAATTGTAATCCTAGAAATCAAGGAATTAAATTAACAATGTAGTGAAGATTATACTTACACAAGAGATTGTTATGCTTGAAGAAAATGATCAAATTGCTCCTGTGAACATTAATTGGGTTTTTGTTCGTGAGTCTTTGAAGGAAAAGTGATTGTAGAACTTCCACAGTGATCATTACTAAATTATGTTGTCTTATGTTGCACGGATCCCGCGGATCCCTCTCATTTGGGATCCGGCTAGTTCAAACTCAGGGATCCGGCATGACAGCAAAAATCAGTTTAAGCATTCCTTGATAAATTTGGTTTGGGAGTTCTAAAACACCTAGGGTTTGATGTTTAAGCTCTATAACTTATGATTTGGGGTTTTGACTGTTTAATACTAATCCTATTCGACGAGAATCCTTTTTTATGAACTAGTCATAATTCTTGGGAGGTTTTTCAAAGATTATGATAAAATCCTATTTTATCATAATATAAGAAATTTCACATGGATATTTATTGACATAGGTAAAGTGTCAATAATCCTTTTGTGATGAATAATGATTGAGGCTATCGAATAGCCGATATATCATTATTATATATTAGTAGTGTAGTCTATACAAATCAATCGAAGAATACTATTCTTGATGATGGCTTTCATATAGATAACTACTTAGGTAATTGCAAATAGAGATTAATTTTACAACTAAGATTTTAACAATATTAGAACATATGTAAATTATTAACGATCATACCTTTGCTAAATATTCTTTTTAAGGGAAGAATTATTTAGAGAAAATGCTTTGTGATCTTCTTCCAATCTCCAGATCCATGTGTGAGAAAAACAATGCTAAACATTCTTTTCACGAAAAGAATATTTAGATAGTTTCTTCATGATCTTTTTGGTATGCCCAAATCCAAGTATTGAGAATTCTTAACAAAGAAAGTATTAGAACATTCTATCATTGTCCAACAATAAACACTATAATGATTTTAAAACATGACTTGAAAAATCCTTCTTTGTAGTTTCAAACATACACGGATCGTATCAAGTTTTTAAAGTATAACATACTCTAAGAAACTTGAAAACGAAGCTCTGATGCCAATTGTGGAAAACTAGAAGGGGAGGCTGAATAGTTTTACCAATTTAAAACTTCCTTTTAAAATATTTAGATCAACTTATGTCAATCTACTTAGATGTGTATGTTGGACGTTGATAGATAGATATATAAAAGTGTAATGAAAGATAAAGAGTAAGAAGCACATAACCACGACACGAGTATTTATAGTGGTTCGGCTACAAGGACACCTTCCTTGCCCTACTCCACTCCCCGAGTCACCTACTCGAGAGTTCGTAATCACTACACGACACCAACTCCTTATGGCGGAGAAGCCTTCACAACGTTGCCTACTCTTTTTCCGGTACTAGGCTAACCACCGGGTTCTTTCACACTAAGGTGAACCACACCTACCACAACGTCGCCTACCCTTTATCCGGTACTAGGCTAAGTACCGAGTTCCATTACAATTGAGGAACTACTACCCTACACTACACAACACCTAATCCCAAAGGAGACCAACTCCTTATTACAACACCATCAAGGATATCAACATCCTTAAATATAAACAATCAATATATGTATAACGATGCACCTCATCGATTATACGACCTAGGCATTCTTCACTAATGCCACTTGAGTTGATTCCTAGGCATCCTTCACTAATGCCTTTGACACAACGCTTGGCACCTTTCACTAATGCCTTCATCTTGACACCTTTAGCATTCTTCACTAATGCTTTTGACATGGACGTTAAGCACCTTTCACTAATGATTTCATCTTGACTCTTTCGGCATCCTTCACTAATGCCTTCAACACAACAAATCTACGGAGGAAGAAAGAACTATCAACAAGAGAACCTCAGTAGTCTTGATGATGACGAAGCATGGCAACTCATGGACTTGAGCTTGCTCGACTTCAAGAAGTGGTGATCTCGCCTTTAAGAGGAACCTAGAGAATCACATAAAAACAAAAGACAAACTACATAGAAAGACCCCTTAGGATCAGTGGTTAGAGAGTTACAATACTTAGGGAAAGTATGTGTGAGAGTGGCAACCCAAAAAAAAGAAATGGCTCATTATTTATAGAGGAGAAAAGCTTACTATTCCCCGGATTCCACGGATCCCTCCCACAAGGGATCCGTCTAGTTTAAAGCTAGGGATCCGTAGGACGCTCCTCTTTGCCCATGGGTATTTTGGTTATGGGTCATGGTTCATGGGTTATGGGTTGATCCATGGGTATTATATTAGATACAATGTACCTAATGGGTGCAATGCACCTAGTCAAATGGGTATGGGTCAATATCATGGGTTATGGCTGTGATCCATGGGTTGTAGTTTTTACCCATTATAATACATACTAGTTATGTATATATTTACCCAATATGTAAACACTTAGTTGTTGTACATATGTATTACTAAATCATAAAATCACTTATATTTGTTTTAGTGTTTTATGTGAAAACGTTAAGTGTGTCAGAAAACTATTGACTCAAACTATTTACGTATTTTATTTGTTTCGTTAAAATGATTTTACGTTTGTTATCGACAAAACATTAGAAGATCGTAAAATATAAATAAACGTTTTTACGGCTTATTTGTATTAACATCTACCATCTCCATTGAGACATCAACCAAGTCAAAGATTCACTTTGATACCTTTCATCACCATCCCTTGCAAATCTTGAGTCTCTTTATTACCTAGTAATACTTGACCTTTCATCACCTCTACCACAACTTTCATACCTCTAAGTCATAATGATGATTATCACCGTGTCCAAGGTCTAGTTCATGAACTATGTGATGAAGTATGTCTCATGTTCTACCACATCCTACTTGTGTCAACCACAACCTCAAACCACAAGCTTATTGTGTCAACCACATCCTACAAGTGTCTCACTACCACTACAATTCATGGTCGCTCAACCATCCTCCACAAACATCTATGTTGTCGAAAGCCAAGTGAATTTCGTAATGAAATGCGTCTCATCCCGAAGCACATTTTTATTCTTACCTTGAACAAACCTTACAACCTCTAAACCAACCATGATGATGCAAGTAGTAGGATTATTCTCTTTTTGACACTAATCCTTTCTTTGTAGGTTCATATATATACACTTTGATGTGTATGGGATTCTCGTCTACTTATGGACGAAATTTTACACTAATCCTTTTCTTTGTAGGTTCACTCATATACATGGGTTTGTATATGGATCACTTTTCTTCGGATGAGGTTTACTTATTTTTTTTTGTAGGTTCTTCTTGACGCCCTCGAGTTAGAGGGAGCTTCCGTCGAGCATTTACAAAGTGCATCATATGACTTACTCGTCCAAGGACGAATATAATTTTGCACTAACTTTTTGTTTTGTAGATTTTCAAAACGCACTAGGAGAACTTGACGCTCTCAATAAAGGGGAGTTTTTCATCAAAGCAAAAAAAAAACATTGCAAATTTTGCAATACTTTTGTCTTAGCCTTCCTAAAATACTTGACGCCCTTAACAAGGGGTAGCAATTGCCAAGGGGGAGCATGCACACATTCATTCTTCAAAATTCCTTTATGTTTCAACAAAAGGAAGATTTCTTTTTCATCATATATTTTTTTTCTTGTCCTTAACACTAACCTTGATGTAGGTTAAGCCTCAAAAATTTGATCCATTGAGCCGTTGGCAATAATGGTTATAATTCAAAGGATCTTTCTATTTTTTTTCTTTGTGTGATTCTCTAGGTTCCTCTTAAAGGCGAGATCACCACCTCTTGAAGACGTACAAGCTCAAAGTCATGAGTTGCTAAGCTTCTTCATTAGTGTTTCGTGTTGAAGGTATTGGCGTGGTGTGCCAATTGGAGCAATAAGGTGTTTTTATTTTAACTTCACTAGGGATGATGCAAACTCGCCATTCTTGAGAGAAATGAAGTTTAAACTCTAAGGACACACCCTTTTTGTTTCGACAAAAGGGGGAGAAGAGTGTAAACGGATAAGGCAATGTATAGGAAGTACGGACACAAGTAACTTTGACATTTTACCTATCTATTACGTTTTCATATATTTTGTCATCATCAAAAAGGGGGAGATTGTTATTGCAAATATTACGATATTTAATTTATACATTCTCATTTGTTTTGTTGATGACAAACATTTAACTTGTAATACATAACGTAAAATGTATAAGTTACTTGTAATTATATTTTGTCTCAACACCTCTCGACGACTCAAGTCCTTGTATGCTACAACACAGGTTCGTACATGTTTGTTATGTTGCGTTATGATCAAACCCCCCAACAAACCATTAAAACATGTTTAGTTAAATAGTTTATGTATAACAACCAGTGTTTATGATCAGCTCCCAAACGGTCAGGTTTATTACACAAATCAACCACTTGTGAATGGTCAACCGTAATAAAAGCCAAACAGCTTGAGAACGCAATGCAATTAAGTCCAGAGGAGTATAGTGTTTTCCCGGGTCGTTATGTCCCAACGAGCTATGCAATGGATCACCAAACGTATAGTGATCGAGAGATTTGAACGGAAAAAGGATTTGGAATGATTATAACTACAGAAAAAGCCAACAAATTACAAAGGCTTAAATGCAAATTAAAGGAAATTAAAAAGATAAAAAATATTAAATAAACGCTATCACTATTTGCAAAATGATGTTTTTGTTTTTATGTTTTTATAAAACTGAATTAAAAACTACGTAACGTACAAATGAAAACGTGAAACTTACACAATATTAACCCTAAAAATATAAAAACGATATTTTTACAATCCTGATGATAAAATAAAATTTAGAGAAAAAGAAAATTATTTTTAAAACTATTTAATTAATTATTATTAATTAAAAACTATTTTTAACTATTAAATATTAGCCTAAAATACAAGAAAATATGAAACAAAGCTAGAAAAATAAAATTATAACTTGGAAAAATCTAAAATATCAAAAGAGAATTTTCAAAACTATTTTTGTATTTTTCTGATTATTTTTGAATTTTCTAGGAATTAAAAACTATTTAAAACTAATTAAATTACTTAAAAATACAAATTTAACTAAGAAAAATCTAGAAAAATATTTTTTTGACTTTTTATATTTATCTTAACTTAATAAAAATGAAAAATTATTTTTTTGAAACTTTTCTTAATTTTTTGTATTTAAAGCTAATTAAAAAGTGCTAAAAAGTAATTAAAATGCAGAAAAATAGCAAAATTACTAGGGAAAATCTGAAAAATTCAAGATATGCTTAAAATAATACAAGGAATCTATGAAAAATATAAAAAACAGGGGTTGTGTGTAGGAATTTGAGACTGCTATAAAAGTGCTTATTGAAATAAGCACTTGAATAAGCCAAAGGGACACAACAAGTACCAAACTGAAACAGAAGGTGTATTATGTTAAAACTACTCAAATGAAACTAAAAACAACAAGCTTAAGCCACAGAATTGCAAACTACCATGATTTGGGTGATTTGGCTAATTGCTAAAAACAGATTTTGGGGCCACTACTTTGAACAAGAAAATAAGCACCTAGATAAGCTGAAAATTGAAAACCAATAACTGGAACCTAAAATAGACCTGGGTGAGATCTTAAAATCCAAAAAACAGACCTATACAAGCTCTTGAGAGCTCTGTGCAAGAGCTGCAAGATCTGCACAAAACCTGTGCAGATCCGTGCAGTGTGCACAGGGCATATAAGCCTGTTTTGACAAGCTCATTTGATGCTTCTAAAAATTTGATAAAAATCTGAAAAAATGCTAATAAGAAACAAGACCAGCTGAAGTATTTGAACCCACAATTTCACTTAGATTGGCTCAGAAATGAGTCCATGAAAATTCACCCTCGCTTGGCCAAAACTGAGTTTTTCAGTTTGACTTTTGACATAAAAATGGAAAAGTTGACTTAAATGAGTTTTGAAGCCAATTTGTGGACAGATATTGATGTTAATATATGAAATAAGACTACTGCAATCTATGTTTATGTATTTCAAACACAAAATGAGTTTTTGATTTTACAAAAATCCTACAGTTAAGTATCTAAAACAGATTAATTGGAAGTTTGACTTTGGTGGGTTGCAAACACAATTTGATGAATACAAAGAGTTCAAATGAGCTAAGTAAGCATGAACCAACTGGTCTAAACCACTGAACTATCCTCTAGCACAGTTTAAGCTACTGAACCAAACACCCTATTTATGACTGTTATGAACTAGAAACTGAACAAACTGCTGAACCAACATGTGATATTGATCAAACTAAGTTATTACATCCTAAATACAACTAAATAAACACCTAAAAACAGTGGTGACCACAGATACACATACAAGCAAAATATGCAAATTAGACTTGAAAATTGAAACTGAGAAACTCACTCACATGTGTCTAACTAGTACTCAGGCTAAACCAAACCCAATCTTATACTAACCTAATCCATTTTAACCCATCCAATTTCTCTGCATCACCCAAATATCATCACCATTTCCATTCTTGGCCCAGTTTGACTTTTGTTGACCATGGACCAAAACTGTTTGAAACTTGATTGTGAGTTTATAGAAAGCTATCATAAGCCTGAATAAGCTTATTTGAGAATGAATTTGAACTTTTGAAAGCTTGCAACTGAGAAATTGAAACTGACTTATACCACAGTAAACATTAAACTTGGAATTTAAATAAAAACTTGGATTGGAACTCAAAAGCACCTTACAATGAAACTTTAACTTAAATGAGATACAAATAAACTGAAATTACAACATTTTAATTAAACTAAGACATTGATTTAAAAAAACGACATAAGGAAAATTTATAAAACTAACTACTTCCTTCTCTCTCTATTTCCTCCTCCATTTATAAGCCAATCCTCTTTCTCTCACTTCTCTGATTGTTTCCCACCATTTTCTAAGACCATTGGATCAGTTGAAGTCATCTTGGCCCTTGATTGTGTTTTGGCGGGAAAAATGTATTTGACAGTTGTGGGTTGAGTGAAGGGGTAGAAGGTGCATTAAATGCATTTTGTAGTTTGTTGAGGATGAGGGGACATGGAGGAGTAGGGTGGCTGGAGTTGGAGGGGGGGAATGGGTGTGCAGGGCTAGTTGTTGGGGAAGACAGGAAAAAGGGCGGGTAGGGGTGTTTGTTTGACTTTTGGTGTTTGACCGGTGTAATATTATAAGGCAGGGGGTCAAAAGTGGGAGTCCAAATGGCTATGGCAGGGTCCATGTGGTTAGTGACAAGGTCCAAAATGGTTTAAAGGTTTTTAATATCACAAGGACTAGTTTGTAATTTCTGAAACTACAAGGACTTAGGCTGCCAATTAAGCAAAGTTGTTTCAAGGGACTAAAACTGACAAGCTTCAATAGTACAAGGACCAAACTTGTCATTTTCAAAATTCCAAGGACTAATTTTGCCAAATTTTAAACTTGGAGGACCAAACTTGTAATTTCTCAAAACTTTTGATATTATTCACCAAAGGACTAATTTTGACAAGTTATGATTTAAAAAGGACCTTTGGTGATTTATCTTTTGAAATTAGGACTCAGGGACTATTTTTGACAATTTTAGAAACTTGGGGGACTGAAACTGGCAATTATGCAAACTTAGCTCATTTTTCATCTGATTTTAAACATTTTGCATCTGAAACATATAAAATGCAATTTTGAGATATTTTCAGTATTTTGATGCATTTCTGAACATTTTTAAACGTTTTGCAGTTCAGATTTAACCAAAAATGATGAGTATTTACACACTCATCAGTTTACATATTGGGTAAATATATACATAACTAATATGTATTATAATGGGTAATATAAATGGGTAGAAACTTAAGTATTTGACCCATTGATCAAATACATTGAATGTAGTTGGGTAAAACCCAAAGTCCAAGACCTATACCCAATGTCTAGATACATTGTATCTTGGTGGGCACTCAAAACCATGGACTAGATGCATTGCATCTTGTAGATACATTAAATCTACTTGGTACCCATAACCCATGACCCGTACCCATTGTCTAGATACATTATACCTTGGTAGGCACTCAAAACCATGGACTAGATGCATTGCATCTTGTAGATACATTGAATCTACTTGGTACCCATAACCCATGACCCATGACCCAAAACCCATGGGTAAAAGGTAGCGTCCCACGGATCCCCAGTAATACACTGGACGGATCCCTCAAGGGAGGGATCCGGGGAACAGTGGCTATTTTTCTTCTATAAATAGTGAGTCATTTCTTCATTGTTTCACACACCTTTACACATAGTTTCTCTCCACCATTTCTAGGATATTTAAATCATTAGGAAACATGTAAACCACCCTCATCTCATATGATCATAATCCTTCTAACTTTCATTTGTTGTAAGCATACTCCCGAAGTGATCCTCCAAAGCAAGCTTAGAGATATTGCATCCTTACCTACTGAAGTGATCACCATCACAAGCATACAAGCACATGAAGATATTCTACAACAAGCTTGAGAAACTTGTCATCTTCATTCATAGAAAACTAACTACATCATGCTTTGTGATTCTTGATGTTTAGCTTAGGATTTCATATCCATTAGACACTTTGTCTTGGATATTGTCTAGTATCATATTCTTGTATCTATGACTAGACTAGATGGTTTATGTGTTTGTGCCATAAAAAACAAGGTTTGTTATGTTGGGCCACAAAACATAACGGGTGCCTATAAGTCAAGTCACAAGGCATTAGTGAAGGGTGCCTTGAAGATCGAGTAAAAGGCATTAGTGAAAGGTGCCTAAGGTGTGCATTCGATATGGTGTGATTCGATGTATAAGATAGATTAGTATTGGGTCAAAGGATATTGATATCCTTGTTGATGTTGTTATAAGGAGTAGATCTCCTTTGGGGTTAGGTGTTGTGTAGTGTTGGGTAGTAGTTCCTCAAATGTAATGGAACTCGGTACTTAGCCTAGTACTGGATAAAGGGTAGGCGACGTTGTGGTAGGTGTGGTTCTCCTTTGTGAAAAGAACCCGATGGTTAGCCTAGTACCGGAAAAAGAGTAGGCGATGTTGTGAAGGCTTCTCCGCCATAAGAAGTTGGTGTCGTGTAGTGTTTACGAACTCTCGAGTAGGTGACTCGGGGAGTGGAGTAGGGCAAAGAAGGTGTCCTTGTAGCCGAACCACTATAAATCCTCGTGTTGGTTTGTCTATCCTTTTACTTATCACTTTACTTTTATTCTTGCATTACATTGTTTATTTTCTATGTGGTTGATGTCTATGTTTGTGATACATACTTGGTCTTTCATATAGTCACAAACTATATTTAACACTTTACATATTATGACACGCTTGATCAAGAAAAAGTAACCGGACTAATTATGGTGAAACTTGATTTATAATGAACCATTAATCTTGCGTAATCTTATGTGATATTAAGGGGTTGGCCTTACATGCCGTAATGCGTTAAATGCATCCTCGCGTCGAGATTAGCAAATGCAATGGTTTATACTATATTTGATACAAATGTTTTAAGTTTGAAACGGAAACGTATTCACCCC